>JANZXR010021078.1:0-15357 GCA_027575705.1 Erythroxylum echinodendron
TTTATTATTAATTAAGATATTTTAATTTATATTCATTAATCAAAATTTTTATTTAATTATTTATATCTAATTAAATACATATTATTAATAAAATTTTTTGACGGTTATAATTTAAATATAATGGAAATGTATATTTTAAAAAAATTTAATAAAAGTTTTATTGACGAAAATATGCAAGATTTCCGTCTGTAATTGTTTACGTACTATCCCGACGGACAATAATTTCCGTAGGTAATAGTTCTGAATTTACCAACGGACAAAACGTTACCGTCAGTAACTTTACCGACCGTATTAGAAATATTCCGATGCTAAATTTACATACGGGTAAGCCACCCGTCGGTAAATTTAGCGACTGAATACTTCAGACGGTCGGTAACTTTTCGGTTGATTTTACCGACGGTTTATTTTGTCTGTAGGTAATTTTACTGACGGTAAAGAAGCTTTCCGTCAATAAGTTTAACCACGGTCGAATCTTCGATGTTTTTGACCGTCGGTTTATTCCGTCGGTAATATTATATACCAACCGAATATTTGTCATTTCCGTCGGTATTTTCCATCCCTAATTTACTATTTCTTGTAGTGAAATCTTATTTGCTCGAAGGGAACTAGCACTTCTTGCCTAACAATTTCTACACTAGTTTTAGAGTTATCTCAAAATATTATATAGGAACCATTAGTACCCAGGCATGTATATTGCTACAATGGTTGACATGAGCTAATTTCAAAGGTAGTTCAAAGGAAACAATAACAATAAGGATTAAGCTTTCAGAATAAGGTAAAAATTATGATTTATGATTTATTATTTTTGTGTTAATCATGTTATAGAATATAAATCTTAAGTTATCTTATCTTTCGAGAAATCATTTTGCATTAATTCCGCTATGAATAAGGCTGGATCTTGTCGCGATTTCTCAATAATAGTATCAGATCAATTTTTTAATTATATAAGTTAATTAATTTTATTTTATTGTTATTAATTTTAAATTATGGAATTAAAATTGCAATTGTTACAATCCCTGCATGTTTTGAAAAGTTCAAATTAAAGTTACAAACCCTATATCACAAAATCAAATTAGAATTGAATTATAATTTGAAAAGTTCATATAACCCTCACTAATCCTAAGTAAATCTAAAAGGATTAATGTAGATATCTACAAACGCTAAACTGACTCTTTGATCTTACGTTAAAATCAGTGAACTAACTTAGATGTTGTGTTTAAAGATTGATTTCTCTAGAAACCAATAAAATTGCTTCTAGTTTATTTCTTCTTATGAAAAGAATTGTTCTTTTCTATTATGAAATAGCAAAATGCCAAATTTGGGTGATCTTGGATTATTTTTCTACGATAATTTAGTCTTTATGGTATTTTTGTTATCGAGATTATGATTCCATGGTCCATAAGATATGACTGTGGTTGGTGTTCATTGTGCAACATTGAAGCAACTACTATGTCACAAGAAGGACTACTGCCTGCTAACTCCTATTATAAACAGAGGCATAATTTTCAACTATTAGAGAAATTGTTCCTTGATGGTGCTAGTTGATAGAGAAGGCATCTCATTTTGTGGCCTAAGATGGTTGTTGGTGTTGAAATCCAATTGTGATCGAATCTTGGACGCAGCAAAAAATAAAATTTTACGAATTTTGAGCAGATTCTAGTAATTGAATAAACTTGAATAAAATATAAAACAATTTAGAAACCGTACCTTGTTCGTTTTCCTATTGAAAAATCTTTGAAAACTTTTCCAATTGATCAACCACGAGCTGTTCAGATGTTTAGCCTCTGATGGTGTCCACAGAGAAATTCTCAAACTGATTTCGGTGGAAGAAAACAAAAAGTGTTATCTTCTAAAAAAACTCTTCCTATTTAAATAGAAAAATCATAAGAGTATTTTATTAAAATTAAATCTCTTTAATTATAATTAAAATAACATTATAATTATAATTAATTTAATTTTAATATAATCAAATATCTCATATTTGATTCCCAAAGTTTCTCAAACTTTATAATTAAGTCCAACTTAATTAAATTGATTTTTCTTTCACAAATTGACAATGATTATAAATTGTAATTCTAATTCGTAATTAGAAATATATAAATTAAAACTTCTTTTCATTTATCTTTAATTCTCTAATTAAACAATTCATAATCATAAATCATGATTAATGTCTAATAGCATGTCATGATTACCCAAATATCAAGAATGTCAAAGTGATTGACTTAACCTGTCCATACATGGCTATAAAGTATAATTTAATCCTTTCGTCATTCAATATTCTAATTGGACAGAGTATGGATACAGTGTTTACTCTTATCATTCAATCATGTTCATTCTTCCTAATTAGTAATTGATTTAAAATTGAAATTTGAAAATACCTTTTCAAATGTCAATTCATTCTGTCCAGAGAATTCTATAAATCATTACTAATCAAGAACAGTAGAATATTCTCTCTAATTACTTTAGAGTGACGAATCTTATATTGACTTACTCAACTACTTACATATGGTTCATATTGTATCCAATTCATACCAACTGAATTATCCTAGCACAATTCATAAGTAGCATCAAAACACAGTAATTTCCACACTAGATACCTTAGTAATCTCAAGTTTGAGGACCAATTATACAACCATCATTATAAGATAATTCATAGACACATAAGTAATATTTCATCCGCAATTCTCATAAACGAGTCAGTTCAGTGACTTATTCTCTAATAATCACCCACTTATTAGTTTAAGTATCTCTATACTTTAATTTATGAGATCAATTACTTTCTTCATAAGAAAGAAACGTAATGTGTGCTAGTTTTACCTTTTCAACAATATCCCATCTTGATGAAACTATAACTAGTAACATTTAGGAATAATACATAAGTGTAAATTGAATCTCATAATTATGATCTCATCATAATTTCAATTACAAAGTAATCATTCCAAGGATTTTATCTTTAGTATTAAAACATAAAATATTAATTAAATTAATACATAAAGATAAATAAAACCTTTTCATTAATTCAAAATAATGTCATACATTAATTTGCATCCAATTAATTGGCTACAAGGGCATAAACTAACAATCTCCCACTTGCACTAAAGCCAATCTCCTATAAATCTAATACCATATCCATCCATATGTCGATCATATCTCTTTTGAGATAATGGCTTAGTAAGAGGATCTGCTAGATTCTCTTCAGTGAGAACTCGCTCCAAAGCTATATCTTTCCGCTCTACTATCTCACTGATCAAGTGAAATTTTCTGAGTACATATTTAGACCGTTGATAAGACCTAGGTTCTTTTGCTTGTGCAATAGCACTATTGTTGTCATAATATAATACTATGGGCTCAACAATGCTAGGAACCACTCCAAGTTCAGCGATAAACTTCTTGATCCAAACTGTTTCCTTTGTTGCCTCTAACTGTTTCCTTTGTTGCCTCTAACACTGAAATATACTCTGCTTCAGTCATTGAATCTGGAATGGTTGTTTAGAACTCTTCTAACTTACTGCACCACCATTTAGAATGAAGATTTACCCTAACTGTGATCTACTATCATCATGATCTGACTGAAAACTAGTATCTGAATATTCTTGAACTCTCAGTTCATCTCCTCTATAGATCAAGAAAACATCTTTAGTTCTTCTTATGTACTTTAAGATATTTTTCACAACCATTTAGTGACCCTCACTAGGATTAACTGAAACCTACTCGTTATGCTTAAAGCATAAGAAACATCTTGTCTAGCACATAGCATTGCATACATGATTGATCCAATTGCCGAAGTGTATGAAATACAATCCATTTTATCTCTCTCCTATTGTGTCTTTGGACACATACTTTGTGAGAGAGAAATCCTATGCGAAATGGGTAAGAATCACCTCTTGTAATTATTTATATTAAACCTCTTTAGCACTTTATCTATGTATATAGATTGGGATAATCCAAGCAACTTTTTTTATCTATCTCTATAGATCTTTATTCCCAGAATATAAGTTGCTTCTCCCATATTCTTCATGGAGAAGCTCTTGGATAATCAAATCTTTACAGAATGTAGCATAGGTATATCATTTCCAATTAACAATATTTCATCCACATATAGTACCAAGAAAACGACTGCACTCCCACTTACCTTCTTATAGACACATAGTTCATCCATATTTTTTATAAAATCAAAATTTTTGATTGTCTCGTCAAAATAGATTTCCAACTCCGTGATGCTTACTTAAGTCCATAAATGAACCTTTTCAACTTGCATACTTGATTAGGAAATCTCTTGGATTCAAAACCTTCAGGTTGTACTATATAAACATCCTCCTATAAATTCCCATTGAAATACAGTTTTGACATCCATCTATCAGATTTCATAATTATGATATGCTACTATGGCTAATAAGATCCTGATGGATTTTAACATAGCTAATAAAAAAAAGGTTTCATTAAAATCAGCTCCTTGTTTTTGTTTATAACCTTTAGCCACTAACCTTGCTTTGTATGTATGTACATTACCATCCATGTAAGTTTTTTTCTTAAAAATCCACTTGCATCCAACAAATACAATACTAGTAGGTGCACAACCAAAGTCTATACTTGGTTAGTGTAAATAGATTCTATTTCAGATCTCATAGCTTCTTGCCATTTTAAAGAATCTATATCAGACATTGCTTCTTTAAAAGTAGTAGGCTCACTATGTATGAGTGATACGTTATCCTTTCCTTATTCAATATGTCGATATAATCTAATGGGAGGGTGACGTATCCTAGTAGTTCGTCGCAAAATATATGTATTTTGAACTCTCGATTGTACATCATATGTATCAACTTAAGGTTCTAGTTCCATTTCGTGTGAATTTACAGCTTTTGAACTTCTCTAAGTTTAACATGACTCCCACTACTTTCTTTGAGAATAAATTCTCTTTCTAAGAAAGTAGCATCTCTTGAGAAAAATACCTTTTGCGCAATAGGATGATAAAATTGATAAGCAAAACTCTCTTTTGGATATCCCACAAATTTGCATTTATCTGATTTAGCTTGAAGCTTATCAGATATAATATGCTTCATATAAGCTTCATATCCCCAAATCTTTAAGTGTGATAATCCAGGTCTTCTACCAATCCATATCTTATATGGTGTCTTATCAACTGATTTAGATGGAACTCTCTTTAGAAGATATATTGCGATTTTAATTGTGTATCCCCAAAAGGACATAGGAAGGACTGCATGACTCATCATGGAACATACTATGTCTAATAGTGTATGATATCTCCTCTCAGAAACGCCATTATGTCATTGAGTTGCAGGAGGAAACCATTATGAGAGAATCCCATTCTCTTTTAAGTAACCAAGAAACTCATGGTCTAAGTATTCACCACCTAGATCTGATCTAAGTGTCTTATTACTTTTTCCAATTTGTTTTTCTACCTCTAGTCTAAATTCTTTGAACTTTTCAAATGATTCGGACTTTTGTTTCATTAAGTACACATAATCATATCTAGAACGGTCATCTATGAACATAATAAAATACGAGAATCCACCTCTAGCATTTGTGGACATAGGCTCATATACATCTGAATGTATTAATTCTAGTAACTCACTAGAACATTGTCCCTATCCTTTAAAGGGTAGTTTGGTCATCCTTCTTTATAAACAAGATTCACAAGTTTCATTTGATTCATAATCAAAAGGATCCAAATATTCTTCTTTATGTAATATTTTGATTCTAGTTTCATTGATATGACCTAACCTACAATGCCATAAATAAGATCGAGTTTGGTTACTTAATTTTCTTTTCTTGCTATTTATGTTAAGAATTGTCCTTTTAAGATCTAACTCATACAAACCATTTTTAAGCAATCCAGATCCATAATCAACATCATCTTTATAAAAAGAACAATTGTTATCCTTAATTATAAAGACAAATCCATTCAAATCCAAATAAGAAATAGAAATGATGTTTCTTATAATAACAAGAACATAATAACAATTATCAAGTTCAAAAACAAGGCCAGAAGGTAAAGTTAAACTACAAGTTCCTACATCTAAGGCAACAACTCTTGTTCTATTTTCAACTCTTAAGTCCACTTTGCCTTTTCAAAGATTCACTCCTTGTTAACATCTGCATGTTATTACAAATGTGGGAACCACAACCAGTATCTAATACCCAAGAATGTGGAACAGAAGTAGAAAGATTGATGTCAATCATAAACATACCTGAAGAGACAGCTTCCTTAAGCTTCTTATCTTTCAGGCTAGCAAGATAAGATGGGTAGTTCCTCTTCCAATGTCTATTGACTCTGCAATGAAAACATGTGCCCTTATCATTGCTCTTCTTCTTGATACCTCCTTTGGCTTTTACTACATTAATAGAAGTTTTCTGTTTCTTGTTATTATTCTTCTTAAAGCCCTTTTTCGTGCTTTTAGAAGAATTGACAACAAGTACAGAACTAGGTTCCTTCTTAAGGCACCCTTTCTCAGTCTTAAGCATGTTCAACAGTTTAGGCAATGTCATGTCCTTTTGATTCATATGGAAGTTCATGACGAACTGTGAAAAGCTCGAACTCAGAGACTGCAGCACCAGATCAACGCTTAACTCGTGGTCTATGACAAAACCTAATTAGGCCAATTTTTCAATATACCCAATCATCTTCAGCACATGAAGGTTGACTGAAGATCCTTCTATCATCTTGCATTGAAACAATGCCTTAGAAATTTGATATCTCTTCAACAATATCACGTCTTGATGAATCTATAACTAAGAACATTTATGAATAATACATAAGTGTAAATTGAATCTCATAATAATTTCAATTACACAGTAATTATTCCAAAGATTTTATCTTTAGCATTAAAACATAAAATATTAATCAAATTAATACATAAAGATAAATAAAGTCTTTTCATTAATTCAAAATAATGTCTTACATTAATTTGCATCCAATTGATTGGCTGCAAGGGCATAAACTAGCAGTTAAATTTAGCATTTTACAGCGAGAAAAGGAAGGCATGGGATGTTGTTGGGGAAAGAGGAGTTGTTGGGGTGAGCTTCGTAAAAGGGAGATGCTAGCATGATAAGTAGCTAATGATAGAGCTTAGAGAAGACGATGACATATTTAAGTTATATGTTTTCTCTTTTATTTCTCCTTCATCATCACCGGGGTAGACGTGTGAAGGCGGAGCAATCTAGGCAGCTACTAGTCATAGTAGATGGTAATGCAGGCAATTTGGGTGGCAATAGCTAGATGATGACAACAATAATATTTGCAACCAGGGTTCTTAGGTTTATAAAGGTAGGGTTTGGAATGAGGAAGATAGAGATGCTTGGCTACTTGTCTAAGCTCCATATTAGAAACAAGGGATTCTTAGCTTAGAATAGGATAAACTATTTGGCATTGGGATTAATTTATTCCTAAAAACTTTAATAAAGTTATTTCCATATAACAATGTATTCCTAACTTGATTAATTTGAAATTTATGTCAAAAAAAGAAATTTAAAATTGTTTAAAATTTAGAATTAATTCTAAAATTAAATTAATTATTTTTCTTAATTTGATTAAGATTAATAATTAGTTTAATTCCAAAATTTAAATTTAAAACATGGTTATTTTAAAATTTAATTAATTATTTCTCAATTTGATTAAAATTAATTAATTAATCTACTTTACAATTAAGAAAAATATTTTCTAAGATAATTAAGAAAAATGTTTCTTAATTAATTTTTATTTCAATTTATTGATATTTTAATTTATTTATTTAGCGAATTATTATTCTATTTATTAAATTACTCATTTACCCTTCTATTTTTATTATAATAGGATTAAATTTGTTTTTCGAATTACTCGAATCCAATATAATTTAAAAATTGAATTCAATAATTGAATTCAATTCAATTTGAATGGTTAAATTCAAAAGTCTTTGCAGAAAGATCTATAAAAAAAACTGATACAGTTTGATTTCTCAACTCACTTAGTAGTACTTCTAAAGCCCACTTCTGCCCCATACTACGAGTGAAAGGGAAAATGTAAAGACTACCATTAAAGCAGCCCAAGCGAGACTTACTATATCCATGTGAATTATGTCCCCTATCTCTATGAATATGATCGAATTTTTTCATTATTGTTCATTAATGATTATTGTTCACTAATACTAATATAGTACTAATATACTAATAAGAATAAAATAATATCCAATAGTTAGCCATACGTATAACATAGAAGTGCTTCATACATCCTTTTATACAATTCCTGGCACATCCTCAAGATTTGAGATGTATCATTTAGAAAGCCACTCCGGTGTAAAAAAGGCATTGGTGTGGTCAGTGATATGCTTCACGGCTTCACCTTCTTCTGGAAATGCTAATATTCACATTACATAATACATCATCTCTGTTGACACATTTTGGCAAAGAACTATTATTTAAGTTTATGAAACAAAATGCAAGGTAGGGCAGTAATTTGTTGCTAAACCAAACAGCTTCAACCTTCTCATAAAATCATATGTAAATCAATTCTCAGCTTCAATGAACATTTCTTCGATGCATTACTTCTCAAACTTAAATCTTGGAATCAGACATTTACAAAACAGACATTAAAATGAGACAAGAAGACCAACAAAATCATACAAAGGATTAAGAACTGCGTGACAGAAAGTCAGCATTAGACATTAAACTACAGGCACATGGTACATTTTACTCATGAGCTTCCGAAAGCCCAGTTAGCTTCACTACCGACACGAGGCATGGTGCTTATCCTGGAATGAACATCGGCCTTGAAGTTAGCCCCACACATGACACCCTCACTGTCAATTCTAGGCATAGCTTTCACTTCGTTTCTAGGAAGCTCAAAGCTCATCAATCCTTGTTCACTGTGGAACATACACCCTGATGGAAATGGTGCAAATGATTTAGCACAGCTTCCTTTTATCATCTCCAAGTTGTCTGAGATTACCACTGTATCAGATGCTATACCCCAGTATAGACCTCCACTCTCATTTGGTCCCTACAAACACGTGTCAAATTCAAAATATACAAAATTATGTGTTACTTCAAAGTCGCCAGGGATTGGTTTTATCATTATCTCATAAAAATGATGAAACCAATTGCAATCCATCTGTTAGTACGAGAATAGCAAGATTATAAGGAGTTGAAAGACTCTTACCAGAGCAGCAAAGACACGTTTAGCTTTGGAGTCATAGACCACGAACCCGAAGTCTCCATCCAGATCCTTGAGGACCTGGTGGGCAGGGTATGGACCACGGTCACGGAGGGTCCTGTATGCTTCAATCACAAACATGGCCTCATTGGTGCCCTTTGATAGACCATATTGTTTGTTGAGGCTACACAGGTTGTTCAAACTCCCCAAGAAAATGCAGAATACATCGTTCATTCCACAAAACAACCTGCAATTTAACTAGTTATGTAGACAGGTCGAAGAGAAATGAAGCAATAAACAAGAACAACTCCGTGAATTTAAATTTGAACTATCAACAGCAACCTAGTTTATAATGCTTTCCAGACCTGCCACTCTTAACTCTCTGGGAAATCTCACTGTTTCCTTTGTTTGAACAAGATTTAATGCCTGAACCCTGTTTGGTGTTTTTTGACAAGGCAAAACTCCAAAGGACAGAACAGAGAGACGTACCTTTGGTATTCAGAGAAACGACTCTCTGGTCGACCATAAGCAAGCAATGCATCATCTCCAAATCTAAGAGAAACAGCATTGGACGGATTAGAACACATGAAATCCTTCAAAATCTCATCCGGGTTTTTCGGCTTTCTCGATGAGCTCAGCGAAGCGGGGCTGTTCAGCTCCTGAGGAGGATTCACCAAACCCTTGTTGAATATTGCCAACATCTCTCTCCAAAATGGAACAGAAAGTACTAAACTTTGATAAGATCTTTAACCAAAAACAAGAAGAAAAACTCAAAAACTATCACTGAGTAAACAGATGCTTGAAGCAGCGTTACAAGGATGTCGCCTTTCTATTTCTTATATAGATTGCTCTGAGAGCAGATGCGAGGGTCAACGTGGCAACTTTATCCAAAGCCGTTGATCCCGCCTTGGAAGACTCGTTAATTTGAGTTGTTTTTTGCACCACTAATATACCCTTTTAAACCTTAATCCAATATCCAACAATTTGAGTTCGTTGGCTTCATGTGAATAGGAATGAACGCGTGGTTTGGATTGAAGTTACATTTTTCAAAGTTGTTTCTAACAAGGACGTTTTTGGGATTTCCGTTACTTGTTAAGCATATGGGATTTGTCACAGAAAATTGGATTGGTTTCTAAAATCTTGGTGGTAAAACTAAAGTATGATGAATTGGTCCAAGATTCTTATCCATAAGAAGTTGGCAAGTAGGTAAGTGTGACACTGACCTGAGTCAGCATCTTCAGTTGTCGGTGAACTGTTAGACTGGTTGGTTTGGTTTCGAAGCGACAAGCACGTTTATTTGGAATATTAGCCTCCCAAGGCCGGGGTCGAAGGTTTGGCTAGGTTCTTATGGGTTGTCCTTTAGAGAGAGGACTGAGTTTATGATATAATTGGTCTCCTATTATAAAGGATTTTTTTGTTTTTATTTATATTTATATTTTTTAATTTTATTTTCAAATTTAGTAAAAAAAAATTTTATTTTTATTTTCATCTCTTCCAGTTTTAAAAATTTACAAAAATGACAAAACGGGTTTTTTGTTTTACATTTTTTTATTAACTGATTTATTATCAACTAGATATATATTATTTAATTATTTAATATATTAGTTATCAATGAGAATTATAAATAATTTAATTTAATATTCTTTTTCGTTAATTAAAAAATATGAATAGTTTTATTTAACTTAATAATTTATTTTTGTAATTAAATTAAATTTATTTAATATTTAAAATAAATACTAATTTATGAATAAATTTTAGTGTTTAAATTATTTATTTTAATAAAATAAAATTATTTTTAATGATAATTTATTAATAAATATTATATAAAAGATTAAATAAATTTAATTATTTAAAAATAATTTATGTTTAAATTTTAACGAATATGTAATTATCATGAGTAATAAAAAAATAACTATATTGACATTAATAATCAAATAAGATTTTGCTTTTATTTTAAAGAAAAACAAAAACTAAAAATAGAAAATAAAACTTAAAAATTACAAAAAAAAGACACAAAAATGGAACCGAATGACCCGAAGTTCTTGTACAACCTACCATGGTTTATAACCATACGGTTGTTCCTTGGTTAATAACAATCTCTGTGGTCACAGAATGTAAAATTTCGCATGAATAGCATACACAAATTTCCTATCATAAATCTAGTTATTCTGAAAATTTTCGATTATATTTTATAATATTAAAAATTATATAAAAAGATTGTTCTAGATAATTTTTCGTTAATTTAGTTTTAACGAATATTTTTATGATTAGTTTGATCAATCTTGTATTTCATAGAAAGATTAAATTAATAAATCAAAGGGCATTTAAAGTGCTTATAAGATCATATCTAAAATCATTAGACCCTATATAACATACAAGAAAAGAACAGATAAGTAACAAAATGTTAATATTCAAACTTTAACTCCAAATGAACAAGAAGATTTAAGAGTTCTTGTTTATTGACTTTTCAGTCTCGAGCTTATTGTAAGAGACTTTACCATATAGCTAGACTAGTGCCTAGTGAATTGGCAATTCCTTTAGTCAATACTATTTTTCTAATTCATTCAAATTTGACACATGGTATCAATGTCAACTTGTTCATTTTTGGAGATTTTGTTATTCCTTTCAATCCATATGATATAAATGAAACAGTTAAAATTTATCTTGAATAAGACGTTTTTCTATTTTAGTATGATGATGATTCTTTTGATCTCATTCCACTATGTTTTCCTATTGAATTTGTAAAGTGCCTAAATCTTAAGCCAATTAATTGCATTTAAATAATATATGGTTGTGAGTCTCTATCTCTATATCAAATATAAAACAAGTAGTGTTGATTAAGGAAACAAAGTTATATCCATCTTTAGTTTTAAGTCTCTTATTAATTTTAAACACACTATGAAGGAAGCTTTGGAATGATTGGTAGGAAATAATACTAGTTTATACCAAGTAATTAAAGTTATTGCTTTTGAGTAGCTTTGTCCTAGTAACTATATTTAAGATTCTAAGGTACCCTAATGGCAAATAATGTAGTTTAAATTTTCAAGTTATGCTAATAGTTTAGATAAATTAGAATTGCTTATAAATACAGACATACTACTTTAGTTGTAGTTAATTGATAGCCATAAGATAATGTTGAATGTATAGAGTGAATTAACTAGCATCTTGACTAAATATGTGTTTACCTTACCAAATAACGAAAGATCGTTTGCAAATGATAGGTTAAAAAGTTTGAGCTTCTTATAACTCATATAGTAATTAAAGTACCGATCCT
Organism: Erythroxylum echinodendron; assembly: GCA_027575705.1. Classification (NCBI taxonomy): domain Eukaryota; kingdom Viridiplantae; phylum Streptophyta; class Magnoliopsida; order Malpighiales; family Erythroxylaceae; genus Erythroxylum; species Erythroxylum echinodendron. The sequence goes on from JANZXR010021078.1 coordinate 12,420, forward strand.
ACTTAATTATCTTATAATTAAGTTTGATTATAGATTTTAAACATAAAGGGAAGAGATAAAAGGATAAAGGATCCCCTTGATACATTCCTTTTACACTCTCAAGTAGTTTATTAGGTTCTCCATTCTCTAATATATTGAATAATGTAGTTGTGACATATTTATCAATCTAGAAGATGAATTTTAACGAAAAACCATAAGTTTCCACGATATGGAATAAAAATCTTGAATTAACAAAGTCAAAGACCTTATTAAAGTTCATTTTGATTAAACAACTCCTTATGTTTAGCTTCTTGTGATCATTCTTTACTAGTTCTTAAGCTATTAGTATGTTATCTCCTTTGTTCCTCCTATATATCAAGGTACCTTAGTTTAGATTAATCAAGGATTCTTAACTTTTTTCATTATAATGGAGAGCATCCTTGAAATGAGTTAGTATAGCACATTGTAGCAAGTAATTTGCCTGAAATCCTATAGAACAGGTGGATTCAGATATTTAGAATGAGACAAATGAAGATTTTATTGATCGACTTGTATTTTTCTCTTAAAGAAGAATTCCAATACCGTTAAGGTAACCAAGTCCCTTAGTAAACTTCATGATTTCTACAAGAACATAACATTTAAATTATCTAAATCAAGTGCCTTATTAGTATTGAGATTAGTTAGAGTTTCTTTCCAAATCTGCCTTTGAGAATAGTTTGGTGAGAGATTCTGGTTATTTTAGGTTGATGGATGTAGTTATTAAGGAACTTATAAGTTGTAAAGACAACAAACAAATTCTATATGTTAATAAAGGTGCTCCTAAAATAGTTATAAGCTACTTCTTTCAACTAATCGTAACTAGAATATTTATTAATTGAGGTGTCAATTGAAGATCCAATCTTTTTTGTATTCATTTTAATCAAAAGGACACTATGAAAGAACTTTGTATTCCTATCACCCTTCTTAAATAACTAAATTTTTTATTTATTTTTCAACAAAAAGTTATGTATTTTAAGAGCTTTTATGTGATTCTTAAAGGAACTATTTTCTTTTAATCTCATTATCACTTTCACTATGTTATGGAATAACTCTTTCTGAGCCATTTTAAGGGCATCTATAGAATCCTAAAATGCAACTTCAGAACTCCTACAACTATTGATATTAAGTTTTTTAGTTCTTCTTTAACATAATCATATTTTTCACACATTTAAAAGCCTTAACTCTAACTAATATCCTATGCAATCCTTTAGTTACAACATCCTCATATCTAACTAAGCCCAACAGATAAGTATTAAACCTAAAAGGAGCTCTTTTATCTCAATGGTTAGTAAAGGGATATATCTTAATAGGTGAGTGATCTAAGCACATTAGGGTATTAAAATGTTCTATATAGTTTCTAAATATGGTTAGCTACCTAGAGTTAACCAATACTCTATCCAATTTGTTCTAAGAAGATAGTTACCACTTTGATTATTATAGGTAAATTGATTACTATAATAATTCAAATCAATAAGCTATGTCTAATTGATGTAGTTCATATTGTCTTTATTGATGTGTTTTTTAAATATACCATTCCCATGATTTTAATGGAATAGATAGTACTATTATGATCACCAATCACTAGGTAGGCATTTAAATTATTTTTTTTTTACAAAAGTGAGACTCTAACAAAGTTGTCTTATGTAATCTACATAACTAGAGCATAGAAAAAAGTGGTGCTCACTTGAATATTAATTTGTATTGGGATCAATATCAGATGAATGAACTAATATGCGAAGTGGCTATTATCCACAAAAATGGAATTATGATCGTAAAAAACCATTATAATGGGCTTAATGAATGGTTATAATATTTCAATCCATATGCAAAAATTTTAACTCTTTTATGATCTTAAGGGCTTTTATTTTGGCTCTAGAGACTAATAAAAAAAAGGCTTCTTAAAAGTAAGGTAATAACATATTATTTACTATTAGGTAAATCCCCATTATATTCTAAGCAATTATGAAATTAATTTTAGGAAGATGAGCTCTTAATACCCTTTTTATTTGTATTTTTAAAGTTTGTTTCTCTTTTGTTACAATAACAAAGCCCTCCTCTAGGATAATAGTCAAGGTATTGGGCTTATCAGAAACTTAAGAGGATATAGGAGAGTCTAGTGCAGTGTTGAGGTTCTTTTATCATGATTTAGTGTTGATTCCTCTATACATTTATTGGTAATGGTTGCCTCTTTATTTATTCTTCCATCTTTAGGTAAGAACCTTTTACTAGGTGGTTATTACTCCATTAGTTCCTTTTTATTGTTGCCTTGATGTTTCCAGTTTAGACATAACACTATCTCTGGTTATTATTCTTCCACATCAGTTATAGTGTCATTTTGTTGATGCTCTTCAATACTTTTAGTCCTTATGAATTAATTAATAGTCATCCTTCTAAAATTTCCTACCAATAGGTTTATATCGTTTCTTTTACTAGTTTAGGGGGGATTTCCACAGGTAGCTTGTTACTACTTCATCTTGTATTAGGTTGTCATCTTTATCCAATTTCACGACATAGATAGATTCAAGTATTTATTTTTCCATTTCATCCTCAATTCACACTCTTGTATAGCCTATCCTTTTCATAGCAGTAGTTGATATCCTTTTCATAGCAGTAGTTGATCATCCAAATAAATAGGTTTGCCTAATGAATTGGCTAAATAACTTAACCCTATTATAGATCAATAAACATTGTATAATTTGATCCATATACGAACATGCTTTATCTTAAGCTTCTCCAATCCGATCTGGGTTTCTATTAATATTCTAAAGGCTGGCTTTAAGTGTCTTCCAAGTACTAGATTTTAAACTAAATTTAAAGAAGAAAAGTTTTATTCATTGATTAGCACACTGTTGGACCCCGATTTCTTCTTCAATATGTTTGGGATTAATTTTATTATTTTGTTGTGATTAGGCTTTAATTT
>JANZXR010021109.1:0-15354 GCA_027575705.1 Erythroxylum echinodendron
CGCCACCCTCGCGGGGCACGGATTCGGATATCACTATCGATATCGGGTTCGGGTCCAGCGGGAGTGGGGTGTTACATATAGAGGCTAGCATTATATAACTAGCAAACTCACTATCAGGCAATAGCTTCTTGTAAACTCTCTGGTCTTCATCATATGCATTGGCAGTAGGGGGATCGGGAAGTGGTTCATTTAGGACATATCCTAGTTTTTTAGAATTGAGATCAATTATCAAATTCTGTATCCAATCCAGGAAGTTTGGTCCCAAGAGTTTGTTGGAATCTAACAGAGAGCGTAAGTTCACACTGAATGGTGGTGCAATCAGTTAGAAAAGTTCCAAACAGGAGACCATTAGAGATTCAACGATTGAGTCAGAGTACATTGTAGCTGCGGAACCGGCAAGAGAAGCTGTTTGGATCAAGAAGTTCGTCATGGAACTTGAAGTGGTTCCTGGCATAGTAGACCCAATATTGTTGTACTATGACAATAATGGGGCTATTGCTCAAGCCAAGGAATTGAGGTCTCATCAGAGGTCTAAACACACTCAAAAGATATCACCTGATCAGGGAGATAATTGATAGAGGTGATGTGAAGAAAGAGAGAGTGCCAACAGATTAAAACTTCATTGATCCTTTGACTAAGCCACTTCCTCAAACAAAATTTGATTCTTGTGTGCTCGCCTATGGTCTTAGATACAAAGGCAACTAGCTTTATTGCAAGTGGGAGATTGTTAAAGTAGTGCTCTAAAGGCAATCACCTTTAGCACTTTTGTACAAACTTTATTTTGATTAATAAAGCAAAAGGCATTTTTCATTGATTTCATATTCATTTATATATGAATTGATATTGATCTTAAATTGAATTAATGAAGTCCATGATACAAAGCATAGCATGAAGGAAATTATGATGAGATCATGACAATGAGACTCCTATCATATGCGATTATGTTAGTATCTAAATAATATCTAGTTATAGGATTAATAAGATAGGACATATTAATCCGAAAAGACTAGCACATATTATGCTCCTTGAATTGATCAAGCAGTGGATCTCATAAACTGTAAGCATGAGATTTTAGAGTTAATATGTGGATGTTTACTAAGGGTAGTTAGTAAATCGAATAACCTACTATGAGATTATCATATGAATGATATATCAAATTTTAATGATTAAACTCATCATAGAAATGGTGAAACTATCCTTATACTTGAGGTACTCAAAGATATCTTGGATATAAATCTTATGCTTAAACATCATCCCTTGTTACCTCAAGATGAGGTCACTCTTATGATGGTGATTAGGTATAGCTTTTTGTATTTGAAGGCAATTGAGTAGCTAATAAAGGATTCACCACTCCTGATAGAAGGAGATAATACCCACAGCTTTTTGTCAAGGCCATTACTCAGGAGTCTCTGGCCAGAGCGATTATATGTCATAGGGAGAGTCTTCAATGACACATAAGAGTAATGAGAGCCCAGGACAAGAACTAACATCATTTGGACTAGATGTGACGTAGTCAGTCTAGGAAGAGTTGACACATAGCCCATATTTCGATCCAAGTAGGGTAAAGTATGGCGAAAGGACGAATTGAATAGTAATTGACTATGGAAAGGTCCATAGGTTGGATAATTAACTATCAAAGAGTTTATAAGTTAATCCACTTATATCCCAGCAAATAGGCATCATGAAAACCTTCAGATGTATTTAAATTAAAGGTTAATTTAAGTGCCTAACATAACAGGGAACCTAAAGATCATGCACATAAAATATTAGATGAAAAACAAGTTTGTATGGCCTAATTTAAGATCATGCCTCATAGGGCTACGATCATGGCCAAAGGCGATGCATGCCACGATCTTGGCAAACAGGCTACCATCGTGACAGAAGGCATAAAATGATATATAAGTGAGTTCTTCACTTATATACACGAGCTTCCTTCACTTCTTACATACTCAATTGATAAATAAAGGGTTCTAAAAGAGTTCTAGGAAGAGTAAGAAGTGTTCTTGAGTTATCTTCATGCAAATTTATGAAATTGTTGTATAAATCATACATGTATGCAAGATAACCTTGATCTATCTCCCACACTTAACATCTACTTGAATTCATTAAGTTTGGTGTTCTAAAACGCTTATACATTGTTTCTTTTTCTATATTTGTGTGTTCTTGGAGATCAAGGAAGGGTTTGGTGTTTGCAACAACCCAAATGAGGAGAAGAAATAAGAAAGGAGGGGATATTAAAAGGTAAAAAGTTTACATTTCAAGTTCTTTCATACATATCTTTCCATGCATGTTGGATCTTGTGATTTACAGGTTGTTATGGTGTACAAATCTTGATTTCAACACTTTCACTGCATCCGCATGCATGTGATGTGTGCAACCATGACAAACTTAATAGTGGTATGATTCGATGACAGCAGATTCGACGATTGAGTCGGAGTACATTGTAGTTATGGAAGCCGCAAAAGAAGTTGTTTAGATTAAGAAGTTCATCATGGAACTCGGAGTGGTTACTAGCATAGTAGACCAAATATTGTTATACTGTGACAATGATAGGGCTGTTGCTCAACCCAAGGAACTAAGGTCTCATCAGAGTCCAAGCACGTACTCAATAGATATCACCTGATCAGCGAGATAATTTATAGAGATGATATGAAGATAGAGAGAGTGCCCACAGATCAAAAAATCGCTGATCCTTTGACTAAGCCACTTCCTTAATCAAAATTTGATTCTTGTGTACTCACCTATGGTATTAAATACAATGGAGATTGGCTTTAGTATAAGCGGGAGATTGTTAGAGTAATGCTATAAAGGCAATCAGCTTTAGCACTTTTGTACCAAGTTTATTTTGATTAATAAAGCAAAAGGGTTTTTCTTTAATTTGATAATCATTTATATATGAATTGATATTGATATTAAATCAAATTAATGAAGTTCGTGATACAAAACATAGTATGAAGGAAATCATGATGAGCTCATGATAATGAGACTCCTATCATGTGCAATTATGTTAGTATCTAAATAATCCCTAGTCATAGGATTAATAAGACAGGACATTATTAATCCGTCAAGACTAGCACTTATTATAATCCTTGATTTGATCAAGCAGTAGATCTTATAAACTGTAAGCATAAGATGTTTAGAGTTAATATGTGGATGCTTACTAAGGGTAGTAAGTACATTGGATGACCTGCTATTAGATTATCATATGGATGATCTATCAAATGTCAATGATTAATCTCATCATAGCAATGATGTAAATATACTTAGACTTGAGGTACTCAAGGATATCTTGAATATAAATCCTATGCTTTGACACCATTCCTTGCTACCTCAAGATGAGGTCACGCTTAAGGTGGTGATTGGGTACAACTATTTGTATTCGAAGGTAATTAGGTAGCCAATAAATGATTCACCACTCCTGATAGAAGGAGATGATACTTATGGCCTCTTATCAGGGTCATTACTTGGGAGTCCCTGGCCAGAGCAATTATATGTCATGAGGAGAGTTTTCAATGACACATAGAGTAATGAAATAATAGGATAAGATCTGACATCACCTAGACTAGATGTGACATAGCCAGTCTAGTAGGAGTTGACACATAGCCCATATTCTGAACCAAGTGGGGTATAGTACGGTGAAAGGATGAATTGCACTGTAATTGTCTATGGAAAGGTTCACAAGTTAGACAATTAACTATTAAAGAGTTTGTGTGTTAATCGACTTATATTTTGGAAAATTGGCATCATGAAAACCTTCATGAAATGCTTGAATTGAGAGTTAATTCAAGTGCCTAAAATATCTAGGAACCTAATGGTCATATGCAAAAAAGATTGGATGAAAAACAAGTGTTTATTTCTTAATTTAAGCAGGCCATGATCATGGAAAACAGGTCACGATTGTGACAAATGACATAAAATGATATATAAGTGATTTATTCACTTATGTGCACGGTCTTACTTCACTTCTTACATACTCAAATGATAGAGAAAGGGTTCTAGAAGAGTTCTAGAGTGAGAGTGAGGGGTTTTGAGTCTTATTCTTGCAATTTATGTAATTGTTGCATGAATTAAAAGTCATGTAATAAGATTCTTAACCTATCTTCCATTATTTTGAGCATCTACTAGAACTCATCTAGTTTGGTGCCCAAAAAACCCTTATACATTGTTTATTCTTCCATCTTTGCGTGTTCTTGGAGATCAAGGAAGGGTTTGGTGTTTGCAATAACCCAAGCAAGGATAAGAATCAAGAAAGGAGGAGATACAAAAAGTAAAAGGTTTACATTTCATGTTCTTTTATACATATCTTTGCATGCATATGAGATTCTAGGAATTTCAGGTTGTCGTGATGTTAGAATCTTGATTCTGACACTTTCGTTGCATCATCATGCATATTATGCATATAACTATGGTAAATCCGACAAATCATCCTGGTCAGATTGAAAACTGGCATCCGTATGCCCACTCACTACAAGATCTTCATTTCCATATATCAAGAATGCGTCCTTAGTCCTTCTCAAGTACTTTAGGATATTCTTGAGAGCCACCTAGTGACTCTCATCAAGATCCGATTGATATCTACTCATAACACTTAGAGCATATGATATATCAGGTCTTGTACATAACATAGCAATATGATTGATCTTACTACCGAAGCATACAAGATTATACTCATGCGAGTCCTCTCATCTTATGACTTGGGATATATAGATTTCGAGACTTTTATCCCATAAGCCATGGGAAGAATCCCTCTCTTAGACTGCTTTACGCTAAACCTATTTAGCACTTTGTCTATATATGTTAAATGTGAAAGACCTAGCAACTTTCTTGATCTATCTTTATAGATCTTTATTCCTAATATATAAGTTGCTTCTCCAAGTTCCATCATGGAAAAATTACAGGAGAACCAAACTTTTACTTATTGCAAACTTAAGACATCATTTCTTATAAGTAATATGTCATCCACATATAACATAAGGAATATGATAGCAGTCCCACTAACCTTCTTGTACACACAAGGTTTATCATGATTTTGTGAGAAACCAAACTCTTTCATTGTCTCATCAAATTAGATTTTCCAACTCCTAAATGCTTACTTCAATCCATAAATGGATTTTTGAAGCTTGCATACCTTTCTTCCATCTCTAGATATGAATCCCTCTTGTTGTATCATATACACATCCTCTAGTAAGTTTCCATATAGAAAAGTTGTCTTCAAATCCATATGCCATATTTCATAATCATAATGAGCAGCAATGTCTAGAGGTATTCTAATGAATTTAAGCGTAGCTATCGGGCTAAATGTCGCATTATAGATAATTCCTTATCTTTGATGATAACCTTTAGTGACTAGCTTCCCTTTATAGGTAATCACATTACCTTCCATATCAAATTTCTTCTTGAAAATCCATTTGCACCTTATAGGTTTTAACCATTCAGGTGGCTCAACCGATGTCCATAATTAGTTTTCATACTTCATGGCTCAACCGATGTCCATTTCAGACTTCATGGCTTGAATCCATTTCAGACTTCATGGCTTGAATCCATTTTTCATATTCTAAACTCTTCATAGATTGTAGGCTCATCGTCCTTTACTAGCAATACATCAATGTGTTCACTTACGAGAAATCCATATCTCTCTGGAACATTGCGTATCCTACTTAACCTACAAACATTTTGTGTGTTAGAAGGTTCAACTATTGTTTCATCTCCATGAACAACAATTTCAGGTTTAGGCAATTGATTTTTGTTTGTTTGAGCATCATGAACTTCTTCGAGATCAATTTTGCTCCCACTGTCTTCTCTTACAAGAAACTCTTCTCTAAAAAAACAGCATGCTTTGAGACAAACACCTTTTGCTTTAAAGCATTATAGAACTGATATCTAATTATTTCCTTAGGATATACTATAAACAGACATTTATTAGACTTCTCTTTAAGCTTATCTGATTGAATCGATTTCACATAAGTCAGACAACCCTAAATTTTCATATGAGAAAGATAGGGTCTTTTTTCAGTCCACATCTCATATGGAGTAACTTCAACTACCTTTAAAGGGACTCTTTTTGTCACATAAACAATAGTCTCGAGTTCATAACCCCAAAAGGATTTCTGTAGTTCTACTAAGCCTACATTGACCTTACCATGTCTAACAAAGTTCAGTTTCTCCTTTCAGCCACACCATTATGTTGCGATATGTAAAGTGGAGTCCACTGGGATACTATCCCATTATCTCCGAGATATGTTAGAAATTCCTTGTTTTAAGTATTCACCAACTCGATCTGATCAAAGTGCTTTAATACTTCTATCGAGTTGTTTCTCTAGTTTATGTCTAAATTGTTTGAACATTTCAAATGCTTCAGACTTGTATCTTATTAGATACACATACCCATATAGTGCATAACCATCAATAAAAGTAATAAAGTGCACAAAACCATCTCTGGCATGAATGGACATTAGATCACATACATCAGAATGTATTAAGTCTAAAAACCCATTCACCTTTTCCATTAAAAGGTAATTTATTCATCTTTCCTAACATATAAGATTCATATGTGTCATATGATTAATAATTAAATGACCCTAAGCTACCATTCTTGTGTAGCTTAATCGTTCATTTCTCACTTATATGGTTAAGTGGACAATGCCATAAGTAAGATGATTTTAGGTTATCTCGTTTTTGCCTTTTATTGTCATTGATATTTAAAATTGGATTGGACATATCTAATATGTAAATTCCATTTTATAATATGGCAGTACCTTGTAACATTTCATTCAACTTAATTGAACAACCATTGCTTGAAAAAGTTAAATGAAATCTTGCTTTATTAAGACATGAAACAGATACAATGTTTTTAGTCACAACGGGTACATAATAGCAATTTCCAAAATTAACTCTAGCCCACTAGGAAGATACAAAACATATGTCCCTATAGGTAATGCAGCAACTCTTGCTCCATTTCCCACACGTAGGTCCATCTCTCCCTTCTTGAGTGGTCTACTATCCCTGAGACCCTACATATCAACACATATGTGTGAGCCACATCTGGTATCTAATAACCAAATGTTATGGTCAGAAATAATATCTACCTCAATGAAAAATAATATACCTTAAGTAGACAGTGGGGTATCTAATGCCTTCTTCTACTTAAGCGACTCTCGATAGGCTTTGCAATTCCTCTTCCAATTTCCTTCCTTATTGCAATGGAAGCATATCCCTTTGGTGTTGTCTCCTTTGCCTTCTTCTTGGCTACACCTCCAACTAGCTTCTTGGACTTCTTTTTCTTCTTTTGGTTCTTTTCTCGAGAACTAGGAGCAAAGTCCACCAGCATCATAACCTTACTATCCTTCTTGACAACTTGCTAAGCTATTTAGAGCAGATTAATCAACTCAGGAATCGTTGTAGATATTTGGTTCATCCGATATTTAAGCACAAACTGTGAATAACTATTGGTCAAACCAGTCAGAATTAAGTCTATACTTAATTCATGATATATAATGAAACCCAAATTACCTAACCTCTCATTATATCCATTCATCTTCAATGCATACTGCACTGGAGATGATCCCTTAGCCATCTTAGAATAGAAAAGCAACCTAAAGGTCTCGAACCTTTCAAACCGAGCTTGCTCATCAAACAGTTCCCTCATATGGTAGACTATGGTATGAGCATCCATTGGTTGAGGGATTTATTCTTTGGTCTCATCTATGCTTTGAGCCTATGTCTATTATTACCCTTAAAATGCATCTAATGCATGTATCACATAAAGGAGGTTTAATTTAGGTTGTGACTTAACTGTGCATCCAAAATTCGTGATTCGATAGAACTCTTTAACCTAATCAAGTACTAGTGTTAGTCTCAAAAAATTGCTATTATGTACATATTGTGACTAAAAAACATTGTATATGTTTCATGTATTAATAAAACGGGATTTCATTTAACTTTTTGAAGCAATGGTTGTTCAATTAAGTTGAATGAAATGTTGTATGGTACTGCTACATTGTGTAATGGAATTTACATATTAGATATGTCCAATCCAATCTTAACTATTGATGGCAATAATCAACAAAAACAAGATAACCTAAAATCATCATACTTATGGCATTGTCGACTTGGCCATACAAGTCAGAAATGCATGATTAAGCTACACAATAATGGTAGCTTAGGGTCATTTGATTATGAATCATATGACACATATGAATCTTGCTTGTTAGGCAATATGATTAAATTACCTTTTAAAGGAAACGGTGAACAAATGAATGGGTTATTAAACCTAATACATTCTGATGTATGTCGTCCAATGTTTATTCATCCCAGAGTTGGTTTTGTGTACTTCATTAATTTTATCGATGATTATTCACGATATAGGTACATGTATGTAATGAGATACAATTATGACGCGTTTGAAATGTTAAAACATATTAGACATGAAGTAGAAAAATAACTAGGTAGAAGTATTAAGGCACTTCGAATAGATCGAGGTGATGAATACTTAAATGAGGAATTTCTAATATGTCTTGGAGACAATGAGATAGTATCCCAGTGGAATCCACCTTACACACCGCAACGAAATGGAGTGACTAAAAGGAGAAACTGAACCTTATTAGACATGGTAAAGTCAATGATGGGATTAGCAGAACTATCAAAATTTTTCTGAGGTTATGCACTCGAGACTGCTGTTTATGTAACAAACAGAGTCCTTTCCAAGGTAGTTGAAGTTACTCCATATGAGATATGGACTAACAAAAGACCCTATCTTTCTTATATCAAAGTTTGGGGTTGTCTCGCTTATGTGAAACAGATTCAATCAGACAAGCTTGAAGTGAAGTCTGAAAAATGTCTATTTATAGGATATCCTAGGGAAACAATTGGATATTAGTTCTATAATGCTTTAAAGCAAAACGTGTTTGTCTTAAAGCATATTGTCTTTTTAAAGAAAGAGTTTCTTCTAAGAGAAGAAAATGGGAGCAAAATTGAACTTGAATAAGTTCATGATGCTCAAACAAATGCAAATCAATTTCCTGAACACAAAATTGTTGTTCATAAAGATGAAACAACAGTTGAACCTTCTAATATACAAAATATTCATAGGTGAAGCAAGATTCGCAATGTTCCAGAGAGATGGATTTCTCGTAAATGAACACAATGACATATTGTTGATAGAGGACGATGAGCCTACAACCTATAAAGAGGCTCTCAAGAGTTCAAAATCTGGAAAATGGCTTCAAGCCATGAAGTCTAAAATGGATTCCATGTATGAAAACCAAGTATGGACTTTGGTTAAGTCACCTGAAGGCTTAAAACCCATAGCGTGTAAGTGGATTTTCAAGAAGAAAATCGACATGGAAGACAATGTGATTACCTATAAAGCGAGGCCAGTTGCTAAAGGTTATCGTCAAAGATAAAGAATTGACTATGACGAGACATTTAACCCCGTAGCTATGCTTAAATCCGTTAGAATACTCCTAGCCATTGTTGCTCATTATAATTATGAAATATGATAGATGGATGTGAAGATGGCTTTCTTAAATGGAAACCTACTAGAAGATGTGTATATGATATTACCTGAGGGCTTCATATCCAGATATGGAAAAAAGGTATATAAGCTTCAAAAGTCCATTTATGGATTGAAGTAAGCATCTAGGAGTTGGAACAACCGATTTGATGAGACAATTAGAGAGTTTAGTTTCTCACAAAATCTTGATGAACCTTATATGTACAAAAAGGTTAATAGGAGTGCCATCATATTCGTTGTGTTATATATGGATTACATATTACTTATAGAAAATGATGTCTCAAGTTTGCAATCAGTCAAAGTTTGGTTGTGCCGTAATTTTTCCATAAAGGACCTTAGAGAAGCAACTTATATATTATGAATAAAGATCTATAGAGATAGATCAAGGAAGTTGCTAGGTCTTTCACAGTCAACATACATAGACAAAGTGCTAAATAAGTTTAGCATGAAGCAGTCTAAAAGAGGGTTTCCTCCCATGAATCGTGGTATAAAACTCTAGAAATCTATGTGTCCCAAGACATAAGATGAGAGGACTCACATGAGTATGATCCCATATGCTTTAGTAGTACGACCAATCGTATATGCTATGCTATGTACAAGACCCGATGTATCTTTTGCTCTAAGGGTTACTAGATAGTTGTCAAGCATATCCTAAAGTACTTGAGAAGGACTAAGGATGCATTTTTTATATACGAAAATGGATATCTTGTAGTGAGCGGGCACACAGATGCCATTTTTCAATCTGACTAAGATGACTCAAAATCCTAGTCAGCTTATGTTTTCACACTGAATGGTGGTGCAGTTAGTTGGAAGAGTTCCAAACAAGAGATGACTGTAGATTCGACGATCGATTCAGAGAGTACATTCCAGCTGTAGAAGCGACAAAAGAAGTTGTTTGGATAAAGAAGTTCATCATGAAAATTGGAGTGTTTCCTAGTATAGTAGACCCAACATAGTTGTACTGTAACAACAATAGGGCTATTGCTTAAGCCAAGCAATTGAGGTCTCATTAGAGGTCCAAACACGTACTCAAGATATGTCACCTAATCAGGGAGATAATTGATGGAGGTGATGCGAAAATAGAGAGAGTGCCCACCGATCAAAACATCGCTGATCCTTTGACAAAGCCACTTCCTCAAGCAAAATTTGATTCTTGTGTACTCACCTATGGTATTAGGTACAAAGGTGATTGGCTTTAATGCAAGTGGGAGATTGTTAGAGTAGTGCTCTAAAGGCAATCACCTTTAGCACTTTTGTACAAACTTTTCTTTATTAATAAAGCAAAAGGCATTTTTTTTCATTGATTTGATATTCAATTATATATGAATTGATATTGATCTTAAACCAAATTAATAAAGTCCATTATACAAAACATAGCATTAAGGAAATCATGATGAGATTATCATAATGAGATTCCTATCATGTGTAGTTATGTTAGTATCTAAATAATCCCTAGTTATAGGATTAATAAGATAGGACATTATTAATCCGAAAAGACTAGAACGTATTATATTCCTTGATTTGATCAAGCAGTGGATCTCATAAACTGTAAGCATGAGATGTTTATAGTAATATGTGGATGCTTACTAAGGGTAGTAAGTACATCAAATGACCCACTATGAGATTATCATATAAATGATCTATCGAACGTCAATGATTAATATCTATCAAATGTCAATGATTAATCTCATCATAGCAATGGTGCAAATATCCTTAGACTTCAGGTACTTAAGGATATCTTGGATATAAATCCTATGCTTTGACATCATTCCTTGTTACCTCAAGACAAGGTCACTCTTAGGATGTTAACTAGGTATAGTAATTTGTATTCGAAGGTAATTGAGTAGCCAATAAAGGATTCACCACTCCTGATAGGAGGAGATGATACCCAAGGCCTCTTATTGAGTTCATTACTCGAGAGTCTCTAGCCAGAGCAATTATGTTTCATGAAGAGAGTCTTCAATGACACATAGAGTAATGAGATCTCAAGATTAAACTAATGTCATTTGGACTAGACGTGACGTACTCAGTCTAGTGGGAGTTGACACATAGCCTATACTCCGAACCAAATGGGGTATAGTATGCTGAAAGGATGAATTGCACAGTAATTGACTATAGAAAGTTTGATAAGTTGGATAGTTAACTATCAAAGACTTTATGTGTTAATCCAATTATATTCTGATAAATAGGCGTCATGAAACCCTTTATGATGTGTTTGAATTAAAAGTTAATTCAAATGCCTAAATTAACGAGAACCTAAGGGTCACATGCATAAAAGATCGAATGAAAAACAAGTGTGTATAGCCTATTAACCTGAGGCTAGGCATGCCACAATCGTGGCAAACAGGTCACGATTGTGACAAAAGGCACGAAACGATATATAAGTGAGTTTTTCACTTATATGTACGAGCTTCCTTTACTTCTTACACACTCAATTGATAGAGAAAGGGTTCTAAAGGAGTTCTAGAGAGAGTGAGAAGTGTTCTTGAGTTATTTTCTTACAAATTTATGCAATTGCTGTATAAATCTTACATGAATGCAGGATAAACTTGATCTGTCTCTCACATTGAATATCTACTTGAATTCATCAAGTGGTTTTCTAAAACCATTATAAATTGTTTCTTCTTTCATCTTTGTGTGTTCTTGGAGATCAAGGAATGGTTTGGTGTTTTCAACAACCTAAATCTGGGATTTTCGGGTTTTCATGGTGTTGGAATCACTTTCGCTGCATCCACATGCATGTGATGCATGCAACCGTGGCTAAACCCAACAACCTTATTAAATACCAAAAGACAATGAAAGGGGATGAAGAAAAGAATGCCAACCTTTCCCTTTAATCACTAGTTCTTGACACACCATATGTGAACATCGAAAAATATTGGGTAGATGTTCATGTAAATAACCTTATCCTTTCAACTAATGATGACCTAGTGACATTCAACATTAAAGAATCTTAAGGATACTAGCTTATTCATGATAATTGAAGTGTTCGAAGTTTAAAGAAAAGAAGGACGAAGAACAAATAACAAAAAATATTAAGTTTGAAGAAGCTATGAAAGCCTCTATTCGTGAAGTAGAAGAAGCAAAGGAGATGAAGGTAATTAAGGAAGAAAGAGAGAAACTCACCTTTTTACAGGACAAACTGTTGGATTGAATGGAAGACTTAAGGAGTTTTATTATTCCTTGTTATATTGACAGTTCACTTAAAAAAAGGACTTTATTAAGCTTAATTGGTTTTTATAATGTTATCAATATTGTCCTTTTGATTATTTTTCAAGTTGTAGCTTACATGCTACAAAACTAATATTGAATAAAAAACGAGGAAGCAAGCCGCTCATAATTGGTCCTAGCTAAGTTTCCAAGGATAGAGCATCAAGCTACAGATGTTAAAAGAAGTACTATATGGGAGGCAACACATGGACTATTAAATTGATGTTATTGACTTTTATTTCTAGATAGTTGAATTCTGTAGTTAGGTTGGTTCATTTCCAAATAAAATCGGGAAGGTAAAGGACTTCACCATTAATTATATGATTAAGGAAATAAGCAATCAGAGGTGAAAGGGCCATAAAGAGTTAAAAAGTGACTTCGAAAAGAGAAGAAGAATAAAGGAAAAAAATAAAAAAAATTGGTGGAAAATTGTAGGCCACGATCATGGCATACGATAGGGGAAAAAAAGGGGATATGTGACTTTCATTATCAAATTTTACTATTTTACCTTCCAATCACCTATATATTAAGTTCTAACTTCATTTTTCACACACTTTCATTTTTACTTTATCTCTCTAAATTTGAAATCCATAAACACTCTCATTTCTCTCTACCTAAATTTCAAAACTTCCAATTTCTTCCAACTTCTACCGACTCGCATGCCAGTATGTTATGCATCAAGCAAACAGTAAGGTGAGATCAATCAGTGGGGCGAAACTAAGTCTCAGGACGAGGGAAAAGAAACAAGGTGGCCAATTATGAAGTACATTTCTCGATCTTCTCAGATGAGGAAGGTACTCGTTTGCATTCTCTTCATAATAAACAAATTATGGTTCCAAAGTATTTTCATTTTAAAACTTTAGATAGATTAGAATTACGAGACAAGGTCGAAAGTTTAGTAGAAAAATTTAATGGGAGTCAGTTCATTCAATTTCAATTCCCAATTTACGAAGAACTTATCTTAGAGTTTTTTACATCCCTTCAGTACGAATCCAACAAACCAAGGGAATTATGGCTTAGTTTGCAAGAATAACCTTATGGGCTTGATTATGAAACTTTATATGAAATTTGTGGTTTTACCGAGTTATCTATAGTGTATCAACATGATGATTTTCATGTCAACCCCTATTGAACTAAACTAACTGGGTTAGAGCGTTTCGATGCTAAAAATGCACACAACAACATCATTAGGAGCCACGAACACTTGTTGATGCACAAGTTCATGTGTCAAATAGTGTTTGACAAAACAGAAACTAACAAGTGCTCGACGAAAAAACTTTTCATGTTGTGATGCATGGATCATAGCAACTTAGTTTGCATAACCACCCACATCTTTAACGTCGTTATTGTTGCTCGAAAGAAGAGGAGCAATAACTTAGGAATGGGCTACTTGGTTTCAGCTATAGCTAATAAATATGGAGTTGAGTACAATGAACTCACAATCTAGTGTCCTGAATTCACAAACCATCATCATCTATGGCAAGCTGAAATCTTGAAATCCTATAATATGGAACTTTAGGATATTAGTGCCAAGACACATGTCAAAGGCAATACTAGTCAAGCAATTTCAAGTACTTAATGACAATAAGGAGAGGATTTGACAAGCAAGGAATCTGAGGAAGAAGAAGAAACAGAAGAACCAGGTTGGAAGAAAGTGCTGGATACAATCTCCACAAATACTAAGGTAATTATAGATACACTTGCGAAGAACTCCAAAAGGAAGAAAGAGATGGCCCAAACTCAACGACGTCAAAGCCAGGACATACATCATATCCATCATTATTTCGAGGCTCAGGGCATCCAATTGCCTCCTCCAACACCATCCCTGCCTTCATCACTGTGAGGCTTTGTTATAAACCCCTTTCTTTTTAAATTTTTTCTTCATTTCTATTTTTTTGTTTTACTTTAATTTATGTTTCTTCTTTCCTTATGTATTTGTTTGTTCCCATCTCTCATTAAGGATAGTGTGTTATTTAAGTGTGGGGAGGTTATATGTCTTGCTTTGAGTGTGATTTTACTTATTTTACAATAGTTGTTAGGTTGCATTTTATGAATTGTGTGAATGTGTCAATGGCTTAGATGGATTGGAATTGATTTAGTTTTGAACATTGTTTATTAGGTTGTGAAGAATCACAAGCTTGCAAAATTAGTGAATTGGGGTCTTTGGATAAATATGCAACTTAATTAGGATTTAGTGTGAGGTTTTCACCCTCTAAATTATCACATTCATTCATAATTTGAGGCATTTAATAGTATTTTTCATGGAAACGAATAGCTAAAGCAACAAGGTAGGCAATCAAAAATACTGTTTGCTAAATAAATAAATATTCTGTCACCCTTCAAGTTATGAATAGAGCTAGTAGCAATTGAGAACGTGATATAGCTGAGTAACTAAATCGACACGCATCACAAATGTGTGCCTTCAATTAAAAAGGCTATAATGACATTCCAGCCAAGCGGCTTAATAAAAAACATAACTTATTTTTGTAACCAGATTGACATTCATTACCAATTTTTACCTCTGCATAAAAAGACTAAATCCATGTTCACAAAAAGTATTAAATAATAATAATAATAATAATAATAATAATAATAATAATAATAATAATAATAATAATAATAATAATAATAAT
>JANZXR010021120.1:0-15348 GCA_027575705.1 Erythroxylum echinodendron
TATTAATAAATATAATTAAATTTAAAAATATTTTTAAAATATATATTTCAAATAAAATTTGATTTAATAATTAAAAAATATAATAAATATTAGTTTATAAATAATTTTTTTAAATTACTTATTTTTTAAAAATAAAATATTTTTATTAATAATTTATTGATAAATATTATATAAAAAATAAAATAAATTTAAATAAAATAATTTATTTTTAATGTTTATTTAATGTATAATTATTATTAGTAACAAAATATTTATTTTATTTTAAAAAATAAAATTAAAAAAATCACAATACAAATCTGGGGGGTTAGGTAATTTGGCGGAGTTTAAATTTTCAAAATTTTTTGAAAAATTTAAAACTCAGTTTTCATATTTTTTAAAATTTTTGGTACTAATCGGTATATTGTCAATATTATAAATACCAGTTAGTACCGACTAGTACTAGATAAAACAAGTCGGTGCCTACTAACATTTATACCAAAATTTTATATTGAAATCTAGCCGGTATGATACGAAATTCAAAATTTTAGCTTCTAACACTTTTGCAAGTTGTTGAGCATTAAGTGTCTATACCTAAATTTTAAGGACTTACAACCTCATGATGATAAATTAATAGTCCTTCACAGACAAAGATCCTGCCCTTTTTTAGATTGTTATCCTACTCCGAACGGCGACAAGATATTTTCTCATGCATTAGCTATTTTCTTCATGTATATCTGTATAATTTCTCTTTCTTTTGTTATTGACTCTTCACATATATGAAATATATAATTTTGCAAAATTATTTTTCCTTTTCTTTTTCTCTCTATTTAAGTGATATTCTATTTTTCTTAGTATTATTAGTATTATTTGACTATAATTCTTTTGTGTAATTAGAGTTTTCATTTGCAAATATACTAACATTATGAGTTTTACAAAATAGAATGATTATAATAATCATGTAGGTTCACATAGTCAATTTACTAGTCTTACGAGTCAGGATGTTATGATAGCCCTACACATTTACTTTGCAAACTTATGAGGTATGTGGTTAATCGGAATCATCATTCTATTTCTGATCTATTCTTAATAATAGGTTATTCCTTTATTTAATTGAAGAAATATACAGAATATAAATCCAAGAGTTTACTTATTTCTTGAGTTTAGGAAATAAGTAAACTCATCATCTCTCCTATCTTTATCTATTCCAAATGGGATGAGAATAAAAATGAGGACTTGTTGGATAAAAATATCCTTAAGAATCCACATAATTACTTAGCTATAATAATAATAATAATAATAATAATAAGAAGAAGAAGAAGAAGAAGAAGAAGAAGAAGAAGAAGAAGAAGAAAATTAATAATAATAATAATAATAATAATGTAGTTAGTGGGGACTAATGGATATTTTGATCTTTTTGTTAATTATTCCTTTATCATTCTAAATTTATGTTTTCAAACCAAACATTGGCATCACATCATCATTAGAAATTCTTAAGAATAAATTAAATTGAATGATATATATTCTATTATATTTTCCATCTATTCTATTCCTAAAGAATCACCATTTCATTCCTTAATTATTCTTGCATGTGAATTAAACGATTTGTTAGGAGTTTGTTCCAAAAGTGAAGTTATTTTGATTACGCTATAAGTATAGTTTGCGAACTTAGGAGGGAAGTTGTTTTGATAATTATGATGGTTTACTTTGTGAATTTAGGAGTTTGTCTTGGGAGCGAAGTTGTTTTGAAATCCTTATCAGTTTTCTATGCAAACATACAATTGAAGTTGTTTTCACATCCCTGTAAGTTCTCTTTGTGAACTAATTTCAAATAACTTTTATTAATAATAGGCCTAACACATCCCATTCTCAATTAGGAGGTACAACAATGAGGTGTAATTTGATATCATACTTATGCAAGTGGATCACATTCTTTTAGGCTGTCCTTAGCAATTTGATAGGAGAACCATGCATAATGGTTACAAGAATTGCCTTTCCTTTTCCAAGAATGCAAACTAATCACCCTTACTCCATTATCACCAAAAAAAATTTACAAACATGTTGATTTGAGGATAAATCTTTTTGAGAAGAGGCTAAATGATGGGAATCAATCATCATATATAAAATTTAAAGTAAGGGAACCACGAATAAGGGCTTGGAAAGATTGCAAAATGGTTTAAATCAAGCATTAAAAGTTACAAAGATCTATTGAAGAATATTAGAGGACCAATGACAAGGAGTAGAGTGAAAACGGTCAAAGAAGCTCTCAATGATCTAAAGTTGGATCCTTATACATGAGATAAAGTGTTTCTACTTTAATAAGAGAGTTTAGTTAAGCCTATAATATTGATTAAAATAAAGAAGCAAGCTTTGAGAAAAGTTTACATGATATAATTAATGTTTGCCATTAAAGTAAACTAGCTCTAGTCTTTTGTTGAGTTTGTACACTAAAGAAATAGAAGCAAACTAACATTGAAGTAGATATATAACCAACATTAGACTCGTCTTTGTTATACACCCTTGAAGTTCTAAAATATAATTGGTGCCAATTATAAATATAAACAAGTGCCAAACTCATATATTTAGTTGTTTTATTTAGATAATAATTAACTTTTTTAAGTTATTTAGTTATTTCCTAATTTGGTTATACTAAGGATGATACTTTCCTTATAAGACTCCAATTCCTTTGGTTTTATGCCTATCAAAGCCTTTCTTATTGTTGTAATTGACAAATTACCATTATTGATTGATTAAATATAACTAGAGAGATTTTTCTTCATTCTTGATTTTAAAGAAACTTTTGTTTTAGATTTTCTAATAATTTATGATCTTATCTAGTTTGGTAGTGGTGATCAAACCCTAGAATCTTATCATTTAAAAATACATCTTTTTGTGAGTATAAAGATTCATATCATTCTTTTAGTTTATGTCTTGAGTTTGTTATTCTTGAATCAAAATTGTCTTAACAGAATAATCCTTAGCCCTACTCATCTCGTACCAAATCTCCTTATTCTTATTGGTGATAGTCATATCAATTGTTATTGACACAAAATTTTTAATTAGTCAATATAAGCTACAAACATAATCTAAATAGAAATATATTTATTGGATTTTAAAAATTGATTCCAAGAATGGTATCAATTATATCTAAAAATATAATTAGGCATAAAAATTTAGCATAGTAAGGGTTTGTAATTTCTCTGACTTAAAGATGTTTAAGGAGATTTTTGAGGTTCAGATAGTGATTAAAAATAGTTAAAATAGGAAAGAATTATGCAATATTGTTATGCTAAATTTAATCATTACTTAAATAGAATTTCATTACCTTAAGCTTATTCAGTAGAATTTTTAATGGGTTCAGACCAAGAACTTGAGTTAATTATAAAATTTCTTAATCCATAGACTCTTGAACAAGCATATCAATTAACTAAGAAGCATTAACAAGTGGTAGCAGCAAGTGTAGGCTCGTACTAGTTTAAAGTAGGAATAAAATCACCACACATTTTAGGAGATGGATTATTAATCATTGGGTCATATTAAGGACCAATAATACCAAATAAAAAAATTATGTTATAATCTTATTTAGCATGACAACTAAGGAAATACGACTAGGATAGGTTTTGCTAAGAATATGAGGACTCCAAAAGTAGTTAACAGCAAGGAGTTTGATTAAAAGAGATCGAAAGGGATATATTTCTATTTTTCTAATAGATATACTCTAGGACACAAATATAAGAAGAAAGAATTCCACTTATATATAGTTTTAGGAGATAAAGAAATGGTATATGAAGAGGAAGATTCATTGTTTAGCACAACAAGGGAAGAAGTAATTCCTAATATATCACTGCAAACCTTGGTATGAGTGAGTGATAAAAAGGAGTTTAAGAAACAAAGGTCACAGGAGTTCCTCAGAAGAAACCTATACATATTTTGATTGATAATGGGAGTACAAACAAGTTTGTAGACATGTCAATAATTAAAAAAGAAGAAAATTTAAGGTCAGA
Organism: Erythroxylum echinodendron; assembly: GCA_027575705.1. Classification (NCBI taxonomy): domain Eukaryota; kingdom Viridiplantae; phylum Streptophyta; class Magnoliopsida; order Malpighiales; family Erythroxylaceae; genus Erythroxylum; species Erythroxylum echinodendron. Next base: position 3,981 of record JANZXR010021120.1, read on the forward strand.
GAAGAGAAACCCTTTAATATTATTGTTGGTGGGGGTATTAAATTGAAATGTCACCACTTTAGAATTTCACTTGGAATTTATAATGATTGGGGTTTACAATTGCTGCCCAGTGCATTTCATCGATAAGATGCAATATATGGTTCTTAGAGCATAACGCTTAGCTACCTGAAACAACATTTTATGGAACTTCAAAAATTAAACCTTAACATTTAACTAGAATGGTTAATTAGTTACATTGATAGGGAATCTTGATAAAAGCTCTAATGTGATTCCATATAAGGAATTTGATTAGCTCCTAAAGATTTTAAATGTGGACAACTATATATGTTAAAATTATTATACCTGATTGAATATCAGTTTATATAAGAGTCAACCATAGCAAGAAATGAAAAAGATGAAAAATAATTTAAATCCTCTATAAAAACAATACAGATAATAGAAAGTGATGCAAGCAGGACTAGATAAGTTTCAAAGGGTTTATTGCCTATACCTAATGGATTAGCTACAAGATCTAAGAGTAAGAAGGTTAAAGATGTTTTGAATGGGTTGATTTAAGACATATATGTTGATCAAACTTCAAAGGGAACTTTGAAAACAATTTTGGAGACTTATTGGACATAAAGGATTGTTAGTTAATTTAAGTCAAGTTATATATGGTAAAGGAAGATTTGGACATTGAATATCTTCTCTAAACACGGCCTCATATACAACTGTATTATAGCCCATGTAACACTTAGGACGTAAGGAGTTTGAAAATATCCTTAACATTGTTGTGTTATAGCCTATGTAACACTTAGGAATCAAGTAGTGAAGAATATAGCCTAAAAAATGGATATGTACTAACCCATATAGCTCTTCAGAAAATAAGTTTGAAAGCACAATTTTGGACACACACTATTATAGACTATGGCCACTAATGATAAAGATTTTGTAAAGAACACGACCTAAAACCCAATTATGTCCACCTATGAAACTTTAATTTTTATCTAGTATTTAAGGAATGTCTTTATTCAATTTTAGTTATTTTTTACATACTTTTGATTATTGAGAGCCATGATTGCTTAGTTTCCTTATTCTTCTTTGAATTTTAAACTTATCAAATATTTCTTTCTTTATGGTGTTTAAATTACTTATTAAATGTGGTTTTTGATACGTCATAATCAACAATTCAAATCTTTATATATCTAATTTATTTTTCTTTGTATGGATCAAATTTGTTTATAGATTCTCTAGGTTCTTATTTCCTAGGTGGGTTTGCATCAATTGGTATCACTCTTGGTTTTAAATTAGGTGTAGTTTATGCTTCCATTTTTTCATTTAATATATATTTTTTGTCTGCGATTTTGTTCTCATTATGACCCCTTATTCTTCTTATCACATATTCATTCTTCTTATTTCGAAAGGTTCCAACAAACATTAAAACTTGTCATATTGATTAGGGCTTGTTTATCTTTTCTTATTATGTTTGGGTTTTTTCTTTGTTCAATTTCTTGTTTCATACCTTTTGTATCATATTGTTCTAAACCCCAATTAATTACATAATTATTTTATCAAGTCCATATTGTTGTGATAAAAAGAAAACAAAAGAAAAAAGTTACTTAGGTACGATTAAATTAATAAATTGTTTGAAATATTCTTTAGAACTTTTACTAGTCATTCCTTCTTTTATTTAAATTCCTTACTTTTGTGCTAAACTCGTGATTTCTTTTCAATCCTCATCCACTATTTCATTAGGTTTCTTCGATTCTACAAGGTTGAATTCATTGTTTGAGTTTGTTTAGTTATTTGAAGAACTTATGGAGGAAGCAAAGAGTGTAAAAAGTTAAGAGAACAGGAGATTACCATTATGAAATAGTAAAAAAAAAGTGAAACACGAGTGGTTTTCATCATCGAGAGAAAATATATGAGAATAGTTTATGTCCAATCAGAACATTGTATGATGAAATAATTGAATTATATGAAAAATTATGCAGAAAAAGTTAGTGAGAATCCTCTATGGCTACCTTAATATTTGGGTAGAATCTTGACTCATAAATATAAACTATTTGAATAGATAATTAAAGGAGTTTAATATATCTAATTCTAAATATGATTTAGGATCATAATTTATCAATTATCGATCAATTTAAGAACCTAATGGGTCACACTAAGAATGGTTAAAGAAAGAAAAATAATTTAATTAAGTTGAATCTATTTTAAATTTGAGAAATTTTATAAAAGAAATTTTATAAATAAAGAGTAATATTAATATTGTATCTTATTGGCGCATAATTAGTATTTAATTAATATTAATTTTCGTTCTAATTAAGATTTGATAGAATGATTTATTAGTGAAGGAGCTTGATGTATGTCTCTACCATTCAATCATATCCATTTGATGTTGATTTAGACTGTACCTAGATGTGCTGTCTTTAATAATGGAATGTGTCATTCATTGCCATTTTATCAACTGCTTAACCTTTACTTTGGGATTAAGCATTGTTCTTGGTTGAATGACTTTAAGGCATAAATATGGAGACCCCAACTCATTTTTATTATCAAACAATATCTAGGTGTTTAGACCACTCTTAATCTTATCTTTAATTTTCCATTATAGCTTCTCTCTTATCCTGAAGATTTGCATTATGGCCTACAAAGTGTGTCTTTTAGTCCTGATTTACTATAAGGTATGATTCTCTAAGTAGTGTATATGAATCCATTGCACCTATAATGCCACCCTTATCTATAAGAATCCTCCATATTCTTTTGACAAGCAATAGTTGGTGATGTAGCTGGTTTTTAATTTCAATTTTTTGTAAATGTTATAATGCTTTATAGATTTGTTACTTTATCTGGTTAAACTTTCTTTTATTGAGAATCTTTTGGAAGAAATTATGAGTTTTTATCCTTTTATAGCTTAATTAAAATTTCATTTTTTAAAGAAATGCACATCGATTTCATTCTTCTCCCATGACCTTCTAATCATCTCCTTTCATCCATTTACCCCTAAAGCAAGTAATTTTACAATTTTAGATAAGCCAATAGAAATAAAATAAACTCTTTCACAAATTTGCATTTTCTGGAAACTTATGCTTGTATCTTTTATAAAATCACATTCAAACATGCACTTCTAGCTCTTATTACTTATGAAAACAAATTTAAATTGTCATATAGACATAAGCAGGTGTAGTTCAAGTGGTAGACAAAATTAGAATTCAAGAAATGGAGGAACAAAAATTGAGTTACAAAACTGGGAACATTTTGTGCTTAATTCATCTTACTTGCATAACTAACTATTTCTTTCGTGTTTTTAAGCATGAAACCATGATCTAATTGTTGGAAAATTAGGACAAGATCCAATCCCAACCGTAGCAGAATAATCACAAAACTTTTTAGTTTTTGATTTCCCAAATATCAAGATCACTTTAATTTTATAGAACGATTAATAATTAAATCATAACAAAGCATTAATCTTAATTCATACCTTATTATAAAGCTTGATCATATTTATGTTGTATCTTTTGAATCGTTTCTGAAACTGATCCATCTCAACCACTATAGTTACACAAGTGTCCATCCTCTAATGGTATCCATAGAATAGGTTTAGAGAACTCTAAAACTCTTACAGAGAGTGTTAAGCAAGAAGTACTAGCTCCATTAGAGTTTAAGCCTATTTAAGCAGGTTTTGAACATTTTAGTAATTTAATTGAAATTAAATTCTAATTTCAATTAAATTTAATTATAATTACAATTAATTCTCATTAAATATCAATTATGCCTAAATAAGATCTAACATCTTATATTGATCTTTATTTATTAAATATCTCATATTTAATCATAAAGTTTCTCTAACTTTACATCCAGGTCTAACTTGATTAAAATATCTTTGCTCTATTCAACTCGTTCTTTATGTGAGACTTATTAGGTCTCCAAATATGTCGGCAATGATTATAAATTCATAATTATAATTAGATCAATTAAAACTCCTTTTAATTTATCTTTAATTCTCCAATTAAACAATTTATAATCATATATTAAGATTGACGTTTAGCAACATATCAGGACCACTCAAATATTTAGGAATGTCAAAATAGCTTTGAATAACCTTTTTGTTCATGTTTTTTTTGTATAATTCAATCATTTCATCATACAATGTTCCAATTAAAAATATAGCATGAAATTAATGTCTACTCTATTTTGAGTCCAATCATATTAGTTCTCTATCATTAGCTATTGATTCAATTAATGAAATTTGTGAACTATTTATAAAATGTCATTCTACCATTCTACCTTGATCAAGGATTTCTCGGATCAATACTAATCAAGAACAACAGAACATTCTCCTTAATTACTTAAGGGTGATGAATCATATCTTGATCACTCAACTACCTCCATATAATTCATGCTACATCCAATGACTATGGACTGAATGACTTATGATCAAACTAGGTTATAAGTAGTATCAAAACATAGCAATCTCTATACATAATAACTTTAGGGACCTCAAGTCAAAAGATCATTTATACAATCATCACAATAAGAATTTTCATAGATATACAAGTAATATTCCAAATAGATTTCTTATATCGGGTCAATTTAGTGAATTTTTCTCTAAAAAGCACTCCTATGTTTGTTTAAGTGTCTCCATACTTTAGTCTATGAGATTAGTTGCTTCTTTAATAAGATAAAATATAACATGTGCTAGCCTTTTTACATTCTATTAATGTCCAATCTTAATAAAACAATGACTAGGAACAATTTATGCACAATACATAATGTAATATGAACCTCATAATTATAATTTCATTTGCAATGTATAATTATCCCATGGAGTTTATCGTATACATCTAAACATATACAAGATAAAGAATGCTTTTACATAATTGTCACTAAACTACATCCAAACTGATTAGCTATACGATATAAACCAATAGTCCCCCACTTGCACTAAACCAATTGTTTAAGTATCTTATACTATATAACCATATGACATTTATGCTACTACTAGGATAGTGGCTTGATGAGAGAATTCTACAAGATTCTCTATAGTGAGCACTTGCCTAAATCATACAACTTTCATCTTAATTGTCATTATAATTAAGAAAAATTGCCTAAATATAGCCTTGGATCTTTAACAAGACCTTAGCTCCTTTTACATACCCAATGGATCTAATGTTCTATAGTATATTACTGTCTTGAATAATGCAAGGAACTGTATCAAGCTCACAAAAGAACTTATTGATCCAATTAATCATTTCCATTAAATGAAAAATATATTATGGCTTAATTAGAAACTATTGCTACATTGGAACCTTTCCAATTTTAAAATTATATGGTTCTAAGTAAAATAAACGTTAATTAGAATTACTTCTAAAGTAAATATCCTTATCTCCTTGAACTCAAATATCAACTCATACATGGAATAATGGATATCTTTAATACTTCATAAGTATTTGATATCTCAAATACTAAACATCTTTAGTACATTATCTATAAACTTGGACTTAGAATGGGTGAACAACTTCCAATCTATCTCTGTAGATCTAATTCCTAAAATTAAGTTGTTACCTTTTTATATCCAACAAGAGTTGTTCTTAGACAATTATTTTTCAACAGTTGAAAATTAGAATTATTTTTATCTGTGAGCAATATTTCTCTATATACTCTTACTAAAGAGGATAATTATACTCCCACTAACCTCTTATAAACTTGATAAATTCACAATCATATCAAAACAAACTATTTGAATTCATCATGAAAATGAATCTTTAAACATGTCACAGCCTTTCAACTATACATCAAATGTATCATTGAAGGCACTAGATCTAACTGGATGTATTGTTATAAGATTTGAACTTTTCAAATTTAATCTTAAGTTTTCAAATTTAATCTTACTCTCACTACTTATCTGAAGAACTATTCTTCTATAAGTATTTATTAAAACAAATAATTTTGTTCAATAGTAGGTCTGTAAGATTATATCCAACCTTTTGGATATCTCATAACCTTCTATTAATCAATTTATTTCTAAACTTAATAGATAATATATGCTTTAACCAAGCATCACATTTTTTAATCATTAATTTTGACTCTTTCAAAGACTTATCATTTCATATCTAATATGAAATATTACTAATTGGATTAATTGGAATCATTAAAGGTAACTCATCGTACTAGGTATAGCTATAGAAGAAAATAATATTTCAACATACAATATCTCATATTGTATTTTCCTCCTTAAATAAATCCATATCATTATAAAATTTTATTGTGAAGGTATTAACTAGAGAATCTTATTCCTTATAGATAACTGAAAATTTAAAACTTACCACAACGATCTCATCAAAGTGCTTTAGCATTCCCAATGCTTAATTTCTACTTAGATTTAGAATATTTGAACTTTTCAAAATTTTAAATCATTATTTCATTTAATATATATGAATATATCACATAAAGTCATTCGTAATCTAATGAAATATAACTATTATCCTTTTATGAATTATTATTACATTCAATACATCACAAGTATAATTTTAACAATTCGATACCATCATCGTCCTTTCACAAAAGGTTGATTTTGTTATTCTTCAACTTGAAAAGTTTCATATGAATCATAATCAAAAGGATACACTTATCCTTGTATGTAACTTTATGATTCTCGTTATGTTAATTTATCTATTATGGCATAAAAAGATAGTCTCGGTTATCTAACTTTGTATTCTTGTCATTTATTTTAAGCACAAGTCTCCTTTGATCTAACACATGTAAACTATTTGTATAAAATTAGATAAACTAATTTTACTTAACAATATATTTCTTATCATGCATTGAACAATATAATAATGTTGAATCTAAATTCAGTATCAAATACTCATAAGCATGAACTAGAAATACATATAATCTCTATCATATCTCTTATAGGTAACAAAACTCATGCAATCATTTTTCTTATTATGACAACTATTATCATACTATAGCAAATACCTTTAATTGATGTCCATGTTTATGCTTTTAGTAGGCTAAATTAAACGAAACAATTTCATCAAGGTAATATACCTTTCAACTTTGCTTTATGTAACCTCTTGCACCTTGCTATTATGATGTTGACACTCATCTTACATGTTGTCATCCAAGTTTATGAGATTAGTCAACTTAAAATATCAATATATTTTTTCATCTATATGATTTTGACATATCTCTAAAACTTTGCCACTAAATCATCAATAGGGATTATAGCAAAATAACATAATGGGCATACAATTTTCTATCTAATTTTGAGAACTCTTCTTAAATATATCCTATGTTGAAGAAATTTGGTTCACTAACTTAGTATCAACTATACTAAACAAGGTAAATTCCACTTAAAATATAATATAAATGTAAAAAAACAAGTAACTAATTATATGCCATGACTTCCAATTGAGATTAGGACTTTAACCATGTATTTGGTTACTCCCACTATTTTATTCAAAATAATGACTTTAATCATGTATTTGGTTACTCTACTATTTTATTTGAAATAATGACCCTCACTACTATTTAGAAAGATTACTTTAATCTTTCCAGTAGGCTAGGATCCAATTCAAATATAGTTGATCTTGAGTTTGCTTAACAAACCAACTAAACTTAAATTAGGTAGATAACAACTTTATCGATCACATCTCATGTGACTCCTAGATTCATTAGGTGACAACTCTTGTTAAGACATATCTTATATGTTATTCCTACCCCTACCTCCAAATTCATATGATCATGAGTTTGTTTATCCAAATCACACAAGTTTAGTTAAATAGAACCAACTGTCATAACACTAAACATATTCGAGCTAAAGTGACCTTGAGTTTGCTTAACAAGCCTAACAATAAACAAAACTATGATGTATTCTTATAACAATTGAATTCTTATAACAATTGAAGTCAATAATCATGTTTTCAGCATGTACTTAATATTTTAACGAGGGATTTAATTTTGTTCATCTCATCAAACATAAATTTGCATGTAAAATATCACACATATAAAATATACAATTTAATATGTAAATTAAATTAGATTACACTCATTGATTCCTAAATATCTTAAATTTCTATTCCAAATATAAATTTAATTTGATTGTTTTGTTGGAAACTATTTCTAATTATCTTCACTCCTATAATAAAATTTACTTGAATACAATTTTCAATAAATTATTCTTCTTACTCGTTACAATTTAGAAAAACTCCTTTTTTTTCAAAATTATATAAGTAACATATTTTAATCCAATTGGAAAACTATTTCTACTCTAATTAGAAATTAGTATTTCTAATCTCATTAGAAATTACTTTTCCTTAATTAGAAAACTATTTTTTAATATTAAAAGGAAATTATTTCAAAATTACATAAAACACTTTGAAATTTAACTATGAAAGTTCTTTTTATTATTTACTTAGAGATTAATTTCTTAATTAATTAGAAAATCTTTCTTTAATGAGTTAGAAAACTATTTAAAAAATACTAAAGAAAGCTCCTTTTCTTAATTAATAAATGAAAGCATTTTTTAAAATTTTAATTAAGAAAAATACCATTTTAAGTAAATCGATAAACTTATTATTTATACATAAAGAAACAATTTTCAAATAAATAAAACAATAATTCTCTAAAAATCATAAATTTAACTTATCTCAATCATCCAGTGCGTTTACGCCTTCCAACGTCAAGCCTCTAGTTGTTGCCAACTAGCAACTTACTGCCAAGGAAAGATTTCTTCATCTTGTAGCTGAAAATGCTCAAGCTAATAACATTCGACAGCCCCACACCACTGTAACTTATTCCTCCATCGCAAGCCAAACACAACCATATTCACTTAACCATATTTTAGCCACCACAAAACACTATAGCCATTTATGTGAACAATTAGGCCATTCTCAGACACCACCTTATTCTCAAACCTAATTCTAGAATTCTAGAACAATTGTAGTTTTGATGGCTTTTCCAGATACTCATTCTAGGTCTCGGGTGTTTTAGGTTTTTAACAAATCTCTTAATTAGTGTTTAAACCTTTTAAACTTTGTAAGCTTAAGGTTTTGTTTTAATTTTAATTCTGAATTGAATTAAAGAATAATCATATCTAAATCTAATGTTTAAAGTTTGTGATTTTTTATTCTTAAATTTTGATCAATAACAATCAAACAATTTTAATCAAATTATAGAATTAAAGATTGCTATGATCCACTGCTGGAAAATTGCGATGGGATTCTATCCCAACCATAACAGAATAATTAAGAAATTTTTTCATATTTTGATTTCCTAAAAACCAAGATCACTTTAATTCTATAAAGTTATTAACAATTCAATCATAATAAAGCATGAATCTTAATTCGTACCTTATTCCAAAGTTTGATCATATTCTTGTCGTATGCCTCAAACCGTTTCCAAAATTGATCTATCTCAACCACCATAGTTGCACAAGTATTTGGCCTCTAATGATTTCCATAGAATAGGTTGAAAGAACTCTGTAACTCTTACAGAGAAAGTTAAGTAAAAAGTGTTAGCTCCATTAGAGCTTAAGCCTATTTATAACAAATTTTGAACACTTTAGTAATTTAACTGAAACTAATTTCAATTAAACTTTAGTTAGAATTACAATTAATTCTAATTAAATACCAATTATGCCTAAATAAGATCCAATATCTCATATTGATCCTTATTTATTAAATATCTCATATTTAATCACAAAGTTTCTTAAACTTTACAACCAAATCCTTGATTAAAATATCTTTGCTCTTTTCAACCTATTCTTTATTTGAGACTCATAGGCTCCCAAATAGTCGAAAATGATTATAAATTATAATTCTAATTCATAATTAGGATTAGATAAATTAAAAATCCTTTTAATTTGTCTTTAATTCTCCAATTAAACAATTTATAATCATATATCAAGATTGGTGTCTAGTAACACATCATGACCACTCAAATATTTAGGAATGTCAAAATAGTTTTAAATAACCTTTCCGTGCATGATTTCTTTTGTATAATTCAATCATTTCATCATACAATGTTCCAATTAAACAGAGAGTATGGAATTAGCTATCGAATCAATTAATGATATTTGTAATATATTTACAAACTTCAATCTACCTTGGCCAAAGATTTCTGGAATTAATACTAATTGAAAACAATATAACATTCTCCCTAATTACGTTAGGGTGATGAATCCTATCACTCAACTACCACCATATGGTTCATGCTACATCCAATGACTACCAACTAAATGACCTATGATTGAAATAGGTCATAAATAGTATTAAAAGGAGCAACTAGAATTCATCACAAGATATTCACAATTTTTTTGATAGTTTTTATGTGTGACCTCAATACTTGAAATTGCTCTAAAAATTAAACTAAGTGGTCAATTTAAAATCTAAAATACTTCATAAACTCAATCCTATATGATCATATATTCACATCATAAGTAAAACTGTAAGCATTTCAAATTCTAGGCAAACTCTGAAATATTTCTACACAAACTCATTTTGGATAGTTTTGGCTTTTAACTTATAAAACTAACTTAAAGTGATTTTAAATCAAGTCTTAAAACATCTAATTTACTTAAATATATAATCAAACATAATTCAGGTAATAGAATAACATTTTTACAAATCGATAGCCTTTTTAGCACGAGAGAAATTTTCAGTTCAATCAAATTCTAGTATGCATTCTTTGATGTAAAATTCAGTGCATGCCTTTTTTTTTTTGGAATTATTAGTTCATTATATTGAACAGAGATTAAAGAAGTATTTTAAGGGGATAATAAACTTGATGAAGCAAAAATCTTAGACCAGTGAAGCATTCCAACTTGACAACTTTAGGTGCTTAGTGCTTTAACTTGATATAAATCCTATATTACAGCTAATTTGTGCTTATATTCTTGATCAAACCAACCATTTCTAGACCGTTATTCACTCTAAAGGCATCATTAACCTAAGAATATTCATCCTAAAAATTAAAAATATTCTAGATCATGCAATTCCCCAATTAGAACCTAGTCATTTAAATAACTAATATCCTAAATGGTGCTACTAATTTCTTTAAGTCTCTAATGATGTTGGCCCCTTGAAAATTTTTTTCGTTAAATTAAGCATAACATTTTATGGAATAAAAGCATAGGATTGAATTGAGGGCATTTTTGGCATGTAACTTAAGTACCAAAAGAGCCTAAGCTTCTAAGGAAGAGTAAAGTGGACTTTTGGGACTCATTAAGGGTACAATGGGGAAAGGAATTGTGGACTTATCATCTTAGAAGAGTGGTAAGCGTGAATGGGAGAGAAAAGAAGAAGAAGAAAAGAAGAAGAGAGGTTTTGGTGAAGAGTGAAAAGAATAGAGCTTTGAACTAGGTTACAATTTTCCTAAGGCT
>JANZXR010021180.1:0-15343 GCA_027575705.1 Erythroxylum echinodendron
AAATTCTTATAAGAATATTCAACGAAATACTAAGAAATATAATATTCATGCCCTTATAATTTTTTTAAAATCATACCCTTATAAGTCATTTTATACATTAACAGCTAATACTAAACAGCTAATTTTACCAAACATCTTTAATAAATAGCTGATGTCATCCACTGGTTAAATCAGCTGATAAAATCAGCTAATAGCTAGTGCAATCCGTTGTATGCCAAACAAGGCCTAATGGTGATCTTTTATATTCAAGGAATACAAAAGAGATGCTCTTGTTAATTTGACCTTTTTCCTTTTTTTATAATTACCTTTGTTTACTCTATTTTTTAACTATTTTTAGTTTCTTTGTTGCTTTACTTATTAGCTTTAGAATTGTAGAATTTTTACTTTTAGGATTGATCTAATTACTTTTCCTATTAAGAATGGAACCAATTGAAAGCCTAAGTTTCTTAAGAGAAGCTTCTCCTCTTAAGCTTTTCTTGTCAGCCTTATTTACTATTTATTTCAATTCAAATTTGTTTCTACCCTCCTTTATTGATTTGTCCACCTATTCTTTCCTTTCTAAACTTTATTCCATGATTGTCTTTATTCTCACACTGAAAAATACTCACTTCCCCTGCTCTTTATCTCCTGATTCATTGTTTCTATATTAGCAACTTATGCAAAGACTAGTTGTTTAGCCACTCTACCTGCTTTTCCAGTAGCTCCATTTTTCTCTTTAGATTATCCTTCACTGACTAAGAGTACTCCCTTTTATGCAAAATCTCATGGTACTTATTCTTAGAGCCAAATAGTGGATGATCATACGTTACAAGAGAAGCCTTAAATTCATTCTAACAACTTCAAATGAAGATGTCATGGTTTTCTCTCCTTTTTTGGAAGTTTTAAAAATAGTATCTATAGTGTCGACCTATAACTTGTCATCTACTTCATTAAAAAAAGCCTTACATTTCCTCGAGTCCAAGTTTGAGAACAAGCTAACTAGAGAAAGCTATGACTTGAGAAATTGCTTATCTATGAAGAAGTTTTTTTCTTCAAATTTAATGTAGAGTTTAGCATAATCAAAATTTTAAAGATGGACCTTGTCATATTAATGGAAAGACTTAGCTTTCTAAGAAAGCTAATTTTCTTATTTTCTTATATTAACACTCAAAAAGAAAATAGGGTATGGTAGGATTTGTCCAGAGACAGAGATGTGCAAAAGAGCTATTTTAGACTCTAAAACTAAAGAGACTAGATAAAGGTAAAGAATTGGTAAAGACAAAAATCTCTCTTAACTATCAATAGAAACCTTCCTTATGGTAGCAAAGGAAGTTCTAGAAATCTATTAGTAAAAGGTTTAGTGTAGGTGAATATATTGAAGTTTTAGGCTTAGGACTAGACAAAAAAAAGAAACAGATAATATTGACTTGACACAAGATACTATTGAATACTTGAATGAAACAAAAATTTTAAAGAAGGTGACCGGTGCATCGTAACACTAGTCAAAATAAAATAACTAGACTAATACTGTAGTAGTGGTGAGTCTAGGTCGATCCCACAGGGAGTGTTCGGTTAGCTTATAAAATGAAATTAATTGGTGTTTAGAATGGGGGGTTTGGATTTTGGAATAAGAAAATAAATTGAAACTTCCTAATAAAAACAATTAAAAAAATATACGAAAAATGGTAAAATTGGAGAACTTGGTAGGATTCCGGTTTTTTAGTTCAATCTCAGCCTACAACGTAATTAAGCATATTTTATTGATTTGTTGTTCTCAAGCCTCTCCTAGAAACTATTAATCATGGGCCAATAATTAACCTAAGTTTTCCCTTAGGTTTTGTTTAATCAAGATACGATCATTAGTTAAACCTAACCACCAAATAACCTAGAAAACGATCTCTAGATTTAATTAGGCAGTAGCATTACGAATTAGGAAAACTGATTAATCAAGGAAACAATCACATACGATGTGTCATTTATCCCAGGTCATGTTATACCTAATGATTACGAATCATTAGTGGCTACACATGAATTTAAACATAACAATAACAGATTATATCGAAATTCTAACAATAGGTGTGCAATTAAACGATTCAATAAATGCATTAACATCATCATCTTCAATACCCAAACCAATAAACCCAAGATAACATAATCAATTCCTAATGAGAGAAAAAAAGCAACAAAAATAATAAAAATTTACTTAACTCGGGCTGTCGACGTCGATTTTGCCTCCGAATTGGCATAAGGACATTTAGCTTTCCATGGGTTTCCCAAGAAAGTACTTTAACCCATAAAAATATCCCCAACTGAAAACCCCTTCGATCCTACGCTATTGCCGCAAGCTTCCCTACTCTATACAATTCATGATTTGACACATAAAAACTTTGGACCCTGTTACTATTCACCTATCCTTTGTTTCTGTTGCCTTTAATCTTCTTTTCTCTAAAGCCACTCCAGCTGCGTTACTCTCTCTTCAGCCCCCCACTGTAGCTGTGATAGGACAAATAAACTCTTCTTTCTTCATTTTAAAACCTACACCCCTTCTCTTTGGCCAAACGTCTGTATGAAACACAGATGTCGTCTGCGTAAAATGCAAACTGTGTTTTACTCTAACCTCCTGCACTGTATCGTCGTTTCCTTTAGGGTTTTTCTTCATGGGTTGTCGTTTTGGATAGCCTCTTTGATGCTTATAATGGCTTCAAAACTTTATGATTTAATCTTGCTATATCATAACATATAAAAATATAGAAAAATCTATTCATATCAAATACCCCCACACTTAGCTTTTGGCCGTCCTCAGGAAAAATATTAAAATTAAGCTCAAAGACCCAAAAATATTTACTAAATTCCCATATTTTCCAAAACAATATAATCACAACCAAAGATGAGTGACTTTCAAAAATTATAGCAAGAATTCAACATTCTAAGCTTTTACTCATGATCAATCAACGTTCAATACCTTTAAAAACTTAGCAGCCACATGGTATACTTGGAAAACGTATTTAACTAAAATATATCAATGGGTACACTCAACACTATTCATGGTTATGACAATCCACAACTTTGCATATCATTTCATTTCTCCACCACTAATGTTGACATACAAAATCATGGGTCAAAAGACTTTTCAAGGTTATAATGTGGGTAAAGGTGATGTGAGATTTTTTTGGGTCAAGTAACATAAAAGTTAGCAAGGCTAGTGAACAAAAGTAACACTCAATCAAAAACTGGATACCGCCAGTCATAATGAATGCAACATTTATATTTCACAGCCCCATTCAACTCTCACACACCAACCATATGAAGCATATACCAATATGAAGGAATCACTTATACAATTTATGCCAACAATACATTGAAACCATAAGAGTGAACCTTCCAAGCCAACATCTACCTCATGTTCAACATACACAAATAACACATTCGTTACAACTCTAGGAAGATGCATTAATTATGAATAACTTTGCAAACTCATATGCACTTCTTCCTTGATAAATTTATTTAAACAAAAAAATATTTTTTCATTTTTTCATTTTTCTTTCTTTTTCATTTTCTTTTCTTTTCTTTTCTTTTCTTTTTTCTCTCTTTTCTTTCTTTATTTCTTTTCCTTTTTTTAACATTAAAAGAAACTACATTAACATGGGAATTTCAATGATAAGACATAACAAAACATCCCAACATTAACTAATCTTCACATATGTACACCCCACACTTATAATTTTGTACACCCATAAACTCAACAATCACAAATGTTCTACTAGCTTTATGGCTTGGGTAGGACTTTTGGTTACGTATAAAGCATGTAATGTGGTTGATACAAAAAGAAAGGCTAATAAGGCTCAAAGTGGGCTTATCAAAAAGGAAAATCATATAATAGGATAGGTTATTTGGCTAATATATTTTATGAAAAGCAATAAATGCCTAATCATATCCATGTTAATGCAAGTGATAAAAATGTGGTCAATGCAAAATCAGGATGTACATGTCAAGAAGGTCACACATTATCAAAAGAAAATGAGATTGATATGAATGTGTCAACTAAATAAGACTCAAAATCTCATCGGCTTTGTCTACCATTAGTCAATACTTTCTTCTAAAGAAACTGCACATCAACTAATCACGAGAGCAAAAGTACATGCCAAAGTTTCTATGAAATTCTCTAGTCAATTCACACTCTAATCATGATTAAATAATCCTAGAAGTAATAGAAAACAAGCAAATGTTTTTTATTATTTTATTCTTTCTCTCATTTTGATTGAAAACTTTAAAACAAGCAAAATAAACTAACAAAGAAACATACGTGCATATAAACAATAAATGCAAAATTATAAAGAAAAGAAATTTAGTTCCCTTAGGTTGCCTCCTAAGAAGTGCCTTTGTTTAGGGTCGCTGGCTCGACTCCATACTTTCCTCATATGAAAAAATTGTGATCTTTTGGTGGCACATGCAGTTCCTCCACGTAAGGTTCTTCAAGATAGGGTCTTGGTTGATAATTGTTCACATCTAACATCCTCCCTATCTTTAGATTCTTTATCTCTACTGAGTCCTTGCTCTCTTGAAATAATTCGAATGACTCTTCACCTTTTTCTTCTTCGTTTATTTTTTCTAGCCTGCTAGGTAAAGGTGAAGGGTTAGTCTCAAAAATAATTACGGACTCAGTCCTTGCCTCCGAGTTAAAAGATATGTCTTTTTCTACTTCGAGCTCCTCCTCTGCTTCTTCTAGACAAGCAATTCATTGAGGGTTGACCTCAAAATTTTCAAGCTACTCATCAATTTGTAAAGTCTCCGCACAAATGTCCACTGGGTATACCTCAGGTTGATATGACTACTCTTCACTTTGTGGTTCCAGATGATTGATATCTCCCTATTGAGGTAATGCATCTTGGTGCAATTGCAAAGCATCCTCTCATATTTACTGTACAGCTTGCTGAAACAGCTGTTGCATATTCTGTTAGAACTGCTGCATATCCTGTTGAATTTGAAAATTTTTAGTAGCCATAATATTAAGCATTTCTTTTAGAGATGTGCCTAAGTCATGTTGGCTCTCCGAATCTTGGGTACTAGACCATGTAGTTTTTGGAAATTGCCCTCCATCTTGTTGGAATTGAAAAGTATTCTGCTGCAATTGCAAAGTATTAACATTTACAATATTACTCAACTCTTCCAAAGATAGACCAGAGTTGTGATAGGAAGCTTCTGGTCTATATGAGAATTGTTGTGCATCCTGCAAACTATCATGGAATTAATTCTGATGATTATCCCACCCATAACAAAAGTTAGGTTGATAAGTCCAAACATTGTTATAGGATTGAGAATATGAGTAATAAAGAAATTACCTCCATCCATATCAATTTTTTTCAAACAAGAAACAAAAAATGAAAAGATCACGAAATAATTGAAAAGAAATCAATTACGAACAAATGTATACAAAACACCAATTAAATCACAGACAAAAACTAAAATGCAGTAATCCTGGCAACAACGCCAAAAATTGACTGGCACGTCGTAACACTAGTCAAAATAAAATAACTAGACTACTACTAAGTAGTAGTGAGTCTAGTTTGATACCACAGGGAGTGTTCGGTTAGCTTATAAAATGAAATTAATTGGTTTTTAGGAAAATTTTGGAGGAGGGGGGTTTCGATTTTGGGATAAGAAAATAAAATGAAACTAACTAATAAAAACAAATTGAAGAAAATATACGAAAAATGGTAAAGATGGGGAATTTGGTAGTGATCCAGTTCTTTGATTCAATCTCGACCTACACTCTAATTAAGCATATTTTATTGAATTGTTTTTCTCAAACCTCTCCTAGAAACTATTAATCGTAGGTTAATAATTAACCCGAGTTTTCCCGTAGGTTTTGTTTAATCAAGATACTATCATTAATTAAACTTAATCAACGAATAACCTAGGATATGATCTCTAGATTTAATTAGGCAGTAGCATTACGAATTAGGAAAACCGATTTATTATAGAAACAACCACATACAATGCATCATTTAACCTAGGTCGTGTTATTCATAATGATTACGAATCATTAGTTGCTACATATGAATTTCAACATAACAATTACGGATTATATCGAAATTCTAGCAATGGGAATGCAATCAAACGATTCAACGAATTAAAATCATCATCATTCAATACCCAATACAATAAACACAAGATAACATAATCAATTCCTAATGAGAGAAAGAAACAACAAAAACATTAAAAATTACTTAACCCAGGCTGTCGACGTCGACGTCGATGTCGCCTCCAAACCTGCGTAGGGACATTTAGTTTTCCATGGGTCTCCCAAGAAAGTACTTCAACCCCATAAAAATCATCCCCAACTGAAAACCCCTTCGGTCCTACGCTATTGCCGCAAGCTTCCCTACTCTCGACTATTCATGATTTGACAAATAAGGACCCTGTTACTATTCACTTACCCTTTGTTTCTACCGCCGCTACTTTTCTTTTCTCTAAAGCCACTCCAACTGCTCTACTCTCTCTTAATGCCCCCCCACTGTAGCTTTGATGGGACAAATAAACTCTTCCTTCTTCGTTTTGAAACCTACGCCCCTTCTCTTTAGTCAAATGTCTGCGTTTAATGCAGTTGTTTACAACTGCGTTTAATGCAGTTGTTTACAACTGCGTTACACAGACAGCATCTGCATTTAAAATGCAAACTGTATTTTACTATAATCTCCTACACTGTGTCGTCATTTCTTGCTAGATTTTTCTTCATGGGTTGTCGTTTTGGACAGCCTCTTTGAAGCTCTTAATGGCTTCAAAACTTCATGCTTTAATCTTATATTTGTATTTCATCATTAAATCTAGATGTAAAATCAATAAGAACACAAAATGAGCAATTAAACTAAAAAAATAGGAATGAATTCAAATGAAATAACATATAAAAATATAGCAAAATCCATTCATTAACTTAAATAACAAGGTAATTCAAAATATTTATTGAGGGACATTTATAAACTAATTTTGATGTTGAAGAATTCATCCTTAAATGCATAAGGTAATACCCTGAGGGAGAAATTTTTTATACAACAATCATTTGCTAAATTATTAGAGGATCATTCCCATTTCAAACAAGATTTAAGAACAAATAAAGTAGTTCTTTAAAGAACCTTGGAGTATTTACTAAGGTTGTGAAGATTATCACAAAAGATGAACTATGTGAAGCCTTCGTGGTGAAAACAAGGAAGAAACTAGGAAGAAAAGCAAAGAAAAAAAGGCTATAAGCCTTAATATCTTCTCCAAGATCATAGTCTAGAATATAAGGGTTATGAATTCTCCAAAAAGTAGTAAGTAATTCATAATTATTTTCTTTCCAAAAAATCATGTATAGTTGTTTTTATTAGGACCAAAATAAAGGTTATTGTACTTTATATAAGTTTCTATAGTTATTGAATAAAAATTAGAGCTTCATTTTTAATGTTTAAGCTTATTATAATAGGAGTATCATTGTCATATATGACCCTAGCAAAGTGATGATGCATTAAAGTATAGTTTATAATTAGTTCATCCATGTAGCAAACAATATTATTCAAGATCCTACATAATTATAAGTCATCCTTATATATGAAACTAACCATAATTTTTAAAGAACCTCTCTCTAAAATAACCTCAAAACTACACAATCATCATGGTTAGTATTTGGCAACTTCTATTTTATTCTTTATGCTCAAGAGGCTGAGGATAATAATCTAAGATATTAAAAATGAATGGACACCTTAGGAACTACTTCACTTGGATCAATAGAGAAGAAAGGAATTAACATGTCAAGAACAAGCTTGACAGAGAACTAGTAAACTCATATTGGATGTTAATAATGCAACATTAGCAAAGCACATTTCCACAACCCCTTATGTCTAGTTTATTGTCTAAGAGATATCTTTATATAGACTAATATAATGACCATGAAAACTCCATTCAGATCCAACAAAACTGAAAAGTTATCAAAAAGGTTGAAGTTTGATTAAAGATGGAGATTGAAAATTTTTTAAAGATTGAAGAAATCTAAATAGCCACTCAAAAGGCTAAAGTTCAATTAGAGATAGAGACTAAGAAAATTGAAGAAAAGAGAAAAAGATGGACTTATGACTTGGTAGCGCATTGTAATACTACACAAAATAAACTAGACCTATTACTATAGCTGTGGTGAGTCTAGGTAGATCCCACAGAGAGTGTGTGTAAAGCTTTTGAAATGAAATTAATTGGTGTTTAGGTTATGGGGAATTGGTTGATTTATTAAACAAGAAAATAAAATGAAGCTAAATTAACAAAAACAAATTAAAGAAATCATGCAAAAAATGATGAAAATGCTAAATTCGTTAGGAGTCTGGTTCTTTGGTTCAATCTCAGCCTACACCCTATTAAACATATTTCATTGAATTGTTGTGTTCATGTCTCTCTTTCAACTATTAGTCGTAGATTAACAACAAGTTCTATTAATCCTGATTTTTCCTTAGGTCATAGTTAATTAAGAAGAGTTTGTTAATTAACCCTAGCTATCGGATAACCTAGGAGATGCTCTCCAAGTTTAATCGGATAGTTGTCTTATAAAGGAGAAAAATAGACCAATCTAAGCAATAATCACATAAGATTGGATTATTTAACTTAGGTTATGTTATCCCTAATGATTATGAACTATTAGTCACTTCAAATGAAATTCAACATAACAATTATGGATTACATTGAATATTCTAGCAATAAGTTTGTAATAAAACGATTCAATGAACGCATTCAAATCATCTTTTCACAATACCCAAATCCATACACATAGGATAACATAATCAATTTTTAAAGAGAGAAAGAAACAACAAAACAAAGGAAGAACGACGCATTGATGTCATCTCTGAATCGTAACCATAACATCTACCCCTCCATGGGTCTCTAAAAGAATGGAGCTTTGCCCTCTTCCTCGTTAAAACCAAGAGCTTTCAAAATAAAACTCCTTCAGCCCCCTTTTGCAACGTGCCCCGAAGACCCCCTAAAACAAGACACACTTGTTGACATTTTCTTAAAACCTAACGCATATCAAACCCTGCCGCTACTTCTGCCATTTTAATGTCTCATACCCAACGTTGTCATTTGCTACTCAACGTCTACATTTTTCCTGCTCCTTGCCAACTGTTGCATTTTGCTCCTTTTCCAGATACCTTATGCACTGCCGTTTTGGGCCTCTTCCAGATGCCTTATGCGCTGTAGTTTTGGTCCTCCTTTTTTAATCCACCCGTTGCTTGCATTTTGCTCTCACTTTTACGTCACACATACGTTGTCCATTAAACATGTTTTCCATTAAATTACTATCTTGCATGGATGTCGTAAGTGATTGTTTACCAACGAACCCTCACACATTTGTAGTTGTTTACCAAATTGATTTTTTGTCATAAAATGCCTAAGTGATGTCTCGGTTTTGTCTTCCCTAGCTGCGGCCATCACAAGCATTCATCATATAATAAAGAGGTTAAATGAAAGTGGGATAGGTGGCAAGAACCAAAGAGAAAAAGATGATCCAACTCTCAGTTTTTCCTCTCCTTTGTATATTCATTTTCAAGTCTTATTCTTGTCTTTATTTGCTCTATTCTTCCTCATTCTTGTTTCATAAAGACAAGTGAATATGATTCTTAAAAAAATGACCTAAATATAATACTTTCAACTTACTTAACTCCTGTGCTTCCTAATTATACTTCGAATTACATACGAGTCAAATGACTATCTTAAGCAACTTCATATCATTAATCGCTAAATATTTTGGAATAATTATACAATTAATTAAGTACATGTCATAACTCAATAAAAACTAATTGGTTTATTACTTAACTAACTAATTTTATTTGTATCGGTTATAAACGCAAACTAAATTAGAAAACTAGCTTATTTTTATTTATTTTGGTTAATCTGAACATCACATGATTTTTAACTGAACTGTTTTAAAAATAAAAACAGGATTTTATGTTTTTTTAAGAAAAAAAGAAGAAACTAAAATCAGAAATAGAAATTAGGAATTCCACTAAACAAATTTATTTATTGAATTTGAAAAAAATTGAACCAAATATCCTTACAATGGACTTCAGCTAAAAATTGATCGGAAATAATTTTTCAACTTAAACCAAGAAAAGAAAAAACAGAGAAAGACTAGATGACAATAATTGCTGAAATTACGAAAGCAGTTTGTTCTTTATACAAATAAAGAAGATTTGACATGCTCCGAAAAATGGGTTTAAATTATTTTGACTTTTTTGGGTAGCAGCCCGCTAACTTTTCCTCTTTCTTTCCGCTCCCAAACAGCCTTTTGGAGTTTTGCATGGCACACTCGATCCAAGGCATCTAAAAGAAATGATAAACGCCCATTACAAAGACATTGATGTCTCTCTGCCTATTTAATTTTTGGGCTTGTGGCAAGAAGATTTTGCTACAAAGCCGCATGTTTGTCTCCTCCCCGACATTTGCACCTAAAATTTTACGGCTTCAAATCACCTATGCCACAAATCTCGTGCCTCCTATTTTCAACAACATCTAACCATCTTTTGTTTTTTTCCCCACTCTCAGTTGGATGGTACGGAAAAATGTTTAAAGCCAAATTCTAAATACCATTATGACATAACAATGATTGGCTTTGACTACCTTTTTCTTCTCTGACTGTTCTCTTCTTTGACTACCATTCTCTTCTTTTTCCCAGATGACGACTCAACATAATTCGAACCCATGTTTGTTGCTAGCTAGCTAGACCAGCTGACAATGTAGTTTGGTGAATCCCTATCTTCCCTTTTTTCATTTAAACCAAACTTCTACTTTTACTGTTTCGACATTAAAAAAAATAAACATATTATAATAAAGCATCACCAACACTTTAAGTTTAAATTACCAACTAAAGCATCACCAGCAACTCAGATTAAGAAAAAAAAAAACAATTCATGAAATAGTGGAGGAAATTTAAACTTATCGAAGTTTTATCTCAAGAATCTCATTATATGTATGTTTATTATTGCTTTAAGAGTATAAGCAACAAACAAAATTCGGTGAACTTTTGAGACTTAAATAACTTGAAGTACATAAAGGAGTAGCTTTTGCTTTGTAAAGTTGGATATAGGTGAATATGAAAAATAATAAAAATAATTAATATGAAAAATACAAAGTACAAATAATAAAAATAATTAATATAAAAAATATCATATAAGTATAAAATTAAAAACAATACAAAATACTTAAATATTATAATTTCATCATATAATAAAAAATATTACTCAAATAATAATAATAATAAATATCCATAACTTAAATATTACAATTTACAAAAAGATTTGTTGAGGAAACAATCAACTAGAAGTGAAATTTGAAGCAAAAACTTTTACAGTTATTTCTATATTTATATTGTAGCTATAGAATTTAACATATATATCAAATATAAGTAAAACTAAAAGAAGAAAAGAAATAGAAACCTAGAACTTCGTTCAATCAAGTATCTGCTCATGTCTCACTGATTTTATTTTTTATTTGGTACAACATCTTCATTATGAGAGGAGTCTCATCATTACTATCTTTCAAATTTATTGCACTAAATGACATATCAATACTTTCTTTTCTCATATTATCTTTCAAGTCACTCTCATCTATCAGAACTGATTTCTCATAAACCCAATCTGTCAAAAGAACTATATAGTCAAGGTAAATTGATTCTACATAAATACTTTAACACGAGTCCTAGCAAAAAACATTAAATTAAATTATTAAAAAATTAAAAATATATATATTCAACTTAACAATGATAATAAGTTACCTTTCCTAAAGCTTTAAGTTATATTGAATAAAGACTAAGTCATTTAATCTTTTGTGCTTCAATCTATTTTTTTTATGGAATGGACGAATTTAAATGTATTCCAATTCTTTTCACACCGTATTGAACTCTCATGTTGACGTAAAATTCAAATTGAAAATCTTTACAATTTTGGAACACCAATCCTGAATTTATCCCACCAAGTAAGACAACAAAAGCAATATTATAAACAAAATAAAATGATAATTAATTTTCAAAAAATATATATACCTAGACTAAACTAGTCTTTTTAATGAATAGTAATAGACATCCCAAAATTACCAGAAGCATCCTTATAAACCTCATTTGTGAGCTTAAGAGATCTTACATCATCTCATAAGTAACAATTGTTATAATAATTAATATCATTCTCCCTATTAACTTCAGCTTTCTTTGTAAAATTTGGTTTAATATAGACATTAGGATTCAATAATGCCTTAACTACAAACAACATAGAGTAAAGCTACATTTCTCATCTCTCATTAATGACTACAAGATACGGTATGCACAAAGAAGGCCTATTTTTTATATTGACCTTGATTGCTTCCTTCTTCCTCTCTATGGCATCATAAAAGTAACCTATTGTTATGTTCTCATCACCATCAACTAGACGAAGTACTCTCACTAAAGGCTTACAAACTTATATTAGAAATGGCATTGAGACTAAAATTCATAATCTTCAAGTATAATTATGGAAAACTCAACTCTAGCATTAGACCCAGTATATTATGATGCGATTCACTTATTACTTGTAAATATTTGCCTTATCTCCTTCTTTATAAAAAAACACTAAAGTGATAATAAATTAGTCGCAAACCTTGTTATAGCAGGACGACATAAATTTCTATCATCGGTAAAATCTTTCCTTATCAAATTTAGGATCTATGCACAATTATAGATAAACTTGATCACTTTCTTTGCTTTTTGTACAATCTCATCATCAATAGGAAAATATCTAGCATCTTCTATATTTTTCAACATCAGGTCAATGCAATGTGCATCATAAGGAGTCGAATAAAATGAATTATACCTATTTTGTAATCTTTCCCAACTGCTTTATAGGTAAAATCATTGTTAGTAATGACTTGAACAATGTTTTCTAGCCTAAATGCATTCACAACTTCATTAAATATCTAAAATAGAGTATCAACATTTTTAACAAGGCTAGATGCATTAATATACTTCAAAAACATTGTCTCCTTAGTAGAATAAACTAAAAAATTTGACAATGGTTCATATATTCTATTTGTCTAACTATCACACAAAATTGAACATTCATAAGCTGCCCATGTCATTCTTCTTTAAGCCAAATAACTTTTTATTTCATAAAAAGAGATGCTTAGAAGTTTACTTCTATTGTCATCAATTGAATGAGACATATATCCTATATCGTAATAGCATCTACCATCTGTTAATAGTAAAATTGGGCATAATTGAATGATACACCTAAATCATACCACCATCTAGCCATTGTCATGTCCACATTCTGACCTGCTTCTTTAAATTTTAAGGCACTACAAATTAAAGGCTGAGCTCTATGAGTTGTTCGTGTAATCTTGTTTTCCTCATACTAAGTGCAACGTCCCCTTCTTTTTGGGTAGAAAAACAACCACCTTCAACATCTCGCTATCATTCTGACCACTAGAAAAATAACTTCTACAACCAATTTCATAGTTTCCTTTGTCTTCTATCTTTTTCATATTGATATCTTTAAGTACAGTTTTCATCAGTATAACTCACTTTTTTGCAAGTCTTTATTTCACCTTTGATTCTAATTAAATGCTTCCTTAATGTGGTAATTCTTCCACCTTTCAAATGCTTGTTATAGTACACACAAATGCTATAGTTCTTTATTTCAAGAACTAATATAGTATGAGCCCAAACTGGATCATAAAATCTTTCTGAAATGGCTAAATTATTAGCATTAATTGAACTCCATTTATCTAAGAAATAAATGAAGACATAAGTCAAAATTAAATTAATAAATTTTTAATAATACAATTTTTTTATATAATATCATTACATAACTATAAAAATTAATATTATAAGCATATCCAGATTTTAGATAGAGTCTCTCTTATATCTTTCTCTATGATAATATACATTGTAAAAATGACTTTTTTTATGATAATACACATTGCAAAAATGATTTAAATATTTACAGTTTCATATTATGTTGAGTGATAAGTATTCTCTTATAATATCAAGTACTATTTTTTACTATGTATTTAATAATCCATAATAAAAAATGTGTATTGCTACCCATAAGATAGGATTAATATTTGTAATATTATTTCCTAATGATAATAATGAACAATATAAAATTGCTCGCATTTAATTTTCTTAACTTAGTTACATATATTAAATGATTTAATTATATATTAAATATTATATATAAATGATTAATCATATGTTAAATACCTTTTATAAAGGAAAAATAATTAGTAAATTGTATGTTTCATATAAATTAACTAATAATTTATTAAATTAATAAACTAAATTTGATCTCATTTTTATGATTATTAAAATAATAAATAATATAACATGTAGTTCTTGAATTATAACAAAGAATATAACATGCTCTTAAATTATGCACAATTCACAATGCCTAAATGTTCTTCCATAATCCATATACAACATTATTTTGATCTCATTTCTTTATGAATTCACAGTGCGTAAATGTTATTGAACTATACATAGTTCACACAACTAATTCCATCTTCTAAGCTCAAATTGCCCAATGCATATTTTATAAGCCATTCACAATACACATGATACACCAAAACATAATGCAATTGCAATTCAGAGCAAAAGCAAACAACCTAAAACTCATAAAAAATCAGACAAAGCATAATCAAATTAATGAGGGTCACAGGTTGGGGTCAATCAAGTTAGATCGATTCAGCCAGATGCAAATCTAGATTATGCAATCTTCACCTCGGAGTAGGGAAATGATTGAATGGACTCACTAGACAGGGGTACACATAAAAGAGTAGTATGCGAGCGGGGTACTGTCGTTGGTCGGCTAATTGGAGTCAATAGTTAGGTTGGTACCATCGCTGCTCACATGCTTGTATGGAAGAAATGGTGAGCATGAGTGGGAAATTGGAAGGGCTATGGTAGGCATGCATGGATGATTGGTATTGAAAACCAAAACGATGCAGATCATTTAAAAGCCTTCTTACCGTTGGAGGAAATAGAAGATGCTAGCTGTGATTCTAGAAACTAAGAGCTATCGAGTCTGTTATAATTTGTTTCTGTTTTTGTCTTATACGAAACGTCCTCTTGTATACGTGTAATGCTACCACTAGCTTCAATTCTCTTTTTAATGAATTTTCCCATCTCAGTCTCGATTGTTGTAGAGCTGAGACCACCAATCCTCTATGCAATATTCTTTCTCATCAATCCTCCATGCAATATTCTTTCTTGGTATCAAGCTGTACCATCATGGCTGGCCAAGATTCAGCAACCTCCAACACAGTGCCAACCTCTTCGATACCTACTGCAATGAATATCAATCCTCTTATCAAACCAAGTTCTTCT
>JANZXR010021199.1:0-15342 GCA_027575705.1 Erythroxylum echinodendron
AAAATACCCTCAATTTTCTCTCATGCATTTATTCCATAAGCTATTATGCTTAAGTTAATGGAAAAAAATTTCAGGGGGCCGACAATTATGGCAAAAAACTTCTTAAGAACAAAATGACTATAAATTTACCAACATCATAAGGACAAGTAGAAGAACCCTCACAAACCAACACAATAAAAATACAACAAAAAATCACCATCAACCTATTTCAAACACGTTTTGTTATTTTCCAATTTTCTTTAGTTTCCAAATTATCCTTTGTCATACTGAATTCTTTTTTTTCCTTTTTGCAACAATCAATTAGTTTTTAAATTAAAATTTCATTTCATTACATTTAAGCATTTTGGTAACTTAGAATCCATTTTCTAATTTTTCCAAAGCCCCCTTATGTTTTCGATAAAAGTTAGTATAAATTCTGGTAGAATTCCTCCATGGAATGCTTATATTCCAGATATCCTCCAACCATGAAGGAAGAATTCCCTATAGCTATAGGGAATGAAGGCTTTGTATCCAAGATAGTAGAGAATCTTGAGAAGGTGGCCTCACTTTCAATTAATTTTCTTGCTAGTGAGAATCCAAAATTGTCACAATGGAACAACATTTTTTGCACAAATGAAGTTCTAGAATTGAAGTCTAAGACAACCTCCTTGACAGATGCAATAAAAAATTTAACAGACAAGGTTAAAAAATTACATGCTATTCTAATAAAATTTGCTAGGCAAAATTCATCTACTTTAGCAAAGTAAATCTATGAAAGACTTAAGGGGCATCCTACTCCTAATGCAATGGTAGTCAGAGAATGCGACTTTCTTCTAGCTACTTCCTCTACAGATGAAACATATGTCCTTTAACACAAGAGAGAGGATATTCCTATGGCACCTCTGTGCATTAATATGGGTAATAGTCAACATGCAATGAGATCTCAAATTTCTAGTAGATAAGGATTTAGTGGGGAGGCTAAAGTTAATGGAACACAATATGGTCTATGAGGTAACATTGTAGTAGTAAATTGTAATCCCATCATTCACCCACCATGAATGAGATTACAAGTTGATATGGAAACAATTAAAGAAGTAATTCAGGAATCGTACGGGCCTGGTTTAAGATAGTTTAGTTGTTTAGAACTCCATAAGCCATATCTTTAATAGATTAATCAAAAGAATCCTTATCCTTTTGGTTAGAAATTCCCAAATTCAACTTATTTTTAGGTAAATATGGTTAATCCATCATTGAAAACATCGCTAGATTCACTTTACAATGTGGAGAATTAGATAATTATAAAAAATTCAACTACTTTAAACTCATATTGTTCCCAAATTTAATAACAGGGATGACCTTTTTATGGTATACTTTGTTGCCTAGGAATGTTTTTTCTAGGTTGAAAAGGAAAGATTGCTTCATACTCAGTTTTTTTAAATTAAACGCGAAGTTATCATAACTAAGTTGTCAAGGGTAACTCAAAAGAGTTGTGAAAATACTGATAGGTTCATCACCTATTCTAAGAAAATGATAAGCTGATACTAGATCATGCTTCTAGAAACTAAAAATTTAAAATTAGCCAAAGAGGGTTAAACAATGAATTGTGAAAGAAATTTTAAAGCGTGGAGTTTCATGAATTCTATTATTTGGAAAAAAAAGTCTCTGAATATGAAGAGCTCCTTAAAGAAGGAGATCATCATAAGAAGAATTCACTAGGCACTTATGTTACCAAGAAAAATTCTTTGATATTAATTGAATTAAGTCAACATCTTTAGAACTTACGTTTGCCCCTCCTTAGAGTGTAAGCCTTTAGAAATCAAAAAATGTAAGCTTGGTTGACCCAAGTTTAATACACCTTTAACATTTCCAAAAAGGAGGATTTTTTTTTAGTTATTGAAAGAAAAGATTATCATCTTACCCCTAGAGGATATAATCATATACAAGAGAAAATTAACGTCAGAGATTATTACAAATAATCACTATACTTGGAGCTGCTCAACAAATTCATGTTGGATATTTTAGAATGTGATCTAAGACTATATCAATAAAGGAATTGTGACATTTTCTAAAGTAGACTAGACTATACTAATATATGAAGATCCATTCTTGTTAATTCCATTGAATCGATTTGTGCCTATTGTCAGACATTAAAAAGGAGTTGAAAATTGACCCCATCAAATTCAAGAACAATGGTTTTGGTTCCTGATATATGCTTAATTAATTATACATTTATTTAATAAAACTTAGTAATTAATGTTATGAAACGATTAAGATATTCACTTTATTTTATATTTGGTTTTAGGTATAGTTTGGAAGAGAAAGACCTAAAGTGAGTCGAAGGTATAATATTTGAGCCTTCTTCTTGAGATTCACACTCCTTTATCTTTATGGACCCAGAAGGAGAAGGATTAGAGAAAAAGGGGATAAGAAAATGCAAAAACATGAAGTATATATGATGTATAGCAGTTCACGACCATGTATGAAATTGTCATGGACGTGAGATATATCTTATGACCATAAAAAATGTTTCATGAGTGTGAGGCTCATCTCACGCCTATGAAACATGTTATATGTCATACCCATGCAAAGGAGGATCTCATCTAGGGCATACAAGTCGTGAACAACATAATCACGCCCATGACTATAACACCTAGCACCCAAATAATTGTTAATATAAATAGACATGTTGTGACGGAAAAAACTTATGAAAAGCTTGGACAAAGCGTTTTGGAGTCATAAGGTATCGGTTTTGACGAAGAGAAGGGGCAAAGCTCCATTTCTTTGGATCCCCATGGAGGGTTAATCTCCCTGATGCCAATTCAGAGGTAATATCGACGTCAAAGAACTTAGTTAAGCATTCTCTCCATTATGTTTGTTGTTCTTTCTCTCTTAGGGATTGATTATGTTATCCTATCTTTATTGTTTGGGTGTTGTGGAAGAATGATTGAATCTCTATTTGATTGTTTTTATTTATGAAGCAATTGCTAGAATCAAATACAATACATAATCATTGTGTTTCCGATCTAGGTTAAATGACCAGAGCTTATGTGGTTGTTGTCTTGATTAATCTATTTTACTAACTCATAATGTGGCTATCCAAGTAAATCTAGGGATCTTGCTCTAGGTTGTTCAATATCTAGGTTTAATTAATGACTTATTTTTAATAAACATGACCTAAAGAAAAATTGGGTTTAACAGAGTTTGTTGTTAACCTGCGATTAATAGTTGCTAGGAGAGGTATAAAAATAACAACTCAATGAAGTATGTTTAATTGTGTGTAAGTCGAGATTGAACTGTTGATTGAGTCCACCCATAATGTAAACAACGATTGATTTCATTTCAAAAGCTTTACATACACTCTCTGTGAGATCAACCTAGATTCATCACTATTATAATTATAGGTTTAGTTATTTTGAGTAGTGTTATGACACATTATGTCAGTTCCTAAATATAACACCAACTTCAAAAATTAGGGCCAACAAATTCTTATAATCTAATAGATGGTAGAAATTTGAAGGAAAAATCATCAAGCATAATTCACATTTGTAAGTAGAGAAATGAACTTCAAATTCCAAGTTATCAATGTGGATAACCTAGATTTGTGGAACCATCATTCTCTTAGTGGCAATAAGTAAAACATCGAAAGAATCTGATATCATAAGCCCAAACTAAGAAAAGATAGCTTCAGCAATAAAGATCCTTTGCCTAGGTTGAAAAACTAAATTAGTATTAATGGAGGAGCTAACCTTTAGAAAGTCATTTCATGTGAAACCTATTTTCTCTAACGAAAGCACTACAGACACTAACATTAGAAAGGGAAGATAGAAGTCATCAGTAAAGAACGAGATAATACATAAGTGAATCTTGGATTCCATAGGAAGTCAGCTCTCTTTGTGAGCGAAGAAGAGGACTCTAATGAGTTCATTACGATTAGGGAAATTCCTACTTCCTAGCTTCATTTTCTAATGAAAAGAAGCAAAAACCCTTAATGAGAAAGGAGAATTCAGGATGTTAGTATTAGTAACAGGACCAAAAATTCCTAAAAAGGTGGTGTTAGAAAAGCCAGCTAATGTTATAACATAGTATATAAGAACTTTAATCTTATATCGACTAAAAACTAACTTAAAGAGTTTATTGGATAATAAGTTGGTAGTAAAAATTATTATAACTGAAATTATAATATATTTCAAAAAAGGAGATGTGATAGTAGCGTGTCATAACACTACTCAAAATAACTAGACTTACAATTATCACATTGATGAGTCTAGGTCGATCTCACAGAGAGTGTTCGATTTGCTTTTTTTATGAAAATAATTAGTGTTTAGGTTCAGGGGGTTTGTTTGTTTTAAAAATAAGAAAATAAAACTAAACTATACTAAACTAACAAAAATAAATTAAAGAAAACATTCAAAAATGATGAAAAATGATGAATATGTTTGGGACTCGACTATCGGTTCAATCTCGACATACACACAATTAAACATACTTAATTGAATTGTTGTTCTCATACCTCTCCTAACAACTATTAATCGTAGGTTAACAATTAGCTCTGTTAACCCTGATTTTTCCTTATGACTTGTTTAATTAAGAAGAGCTCATTAATTAAACCTAGTTATTGAACAACCTAGAACAAGCTCTTTAAATTTAATTGGACAGCCACATTATGATTTAGGAAAATAGATTAATCAAGGAAACAACCACACAAGCTCGAGTCATTTAACCTAAATTATGTTATCCCTAATGATTAAAAACCTTTAGTTGCCACAAATGAATCTCAACATAACAATTACGGACTATATTGAAATTCTAACAATAAGTTCTTACATAAAAACAATCAAATAGAGCATTCAATCATTCTGACACAACACCTAAACATTAAACATAGGATAATATAATCAATCCCTAAGAGAAGGAACAACAAAAGATGAGAGAAATGCTTAACTGATTCTTTGACGTTGATATCACCTCCAAACTAGCATTGGGAAGCTATTCCTCCATAGGTTTCCAAAGGAATAAAGCTTTGGCCCTTTTCTTCTTCCAAATTGAGAGCTCACACACAAAATAAAAACCCCAAACAAAAACATATATGTTTTTTACGGCAACATGATGTTTTTTATAATAAGAATTAGGACTCAGTGAGCTGGCCATTTCTCAAGAGCGTGCATGATTTTGTCATGCCCATGAGTGTGTTTCATGGGCATGACTTGGTGTGTCACACCCATGACTCACTCTCACTTGTCATGGTCGTGAGACTTATCTCATGGCATGACAATTTGCTTCTTCAATTCTTTTGGCATTTTCTCATATTCTCTTACTCTAATCCTTCTTCTTCTTACTCCATGAAGACAAAGGACTGTGATTCTTAAAAGGATGACTTAAATATAGTGCTTTTGACTTTAGCTCTTTCATTTCTGAATTGTACCTAAAATCAAATATGAACTAAAGTGAATGTCTTAAGCATTTTATAGCAGAGCCTTTGTTTATTGTCCCTAGCTTGACTCCATGCTTTCCTCCTCAGGTAACAAAATTATGGTCTTCAAGTGTCATAACTTCTATTTTTTCCACTTAAGGTTCTTTAGGATAGGGCCTAAGTTGATGGCCGCTCACATTCGGTGTCTTCTCTATCTTCAAACTCTTAATCTTTATTGAATCCTTACACTCTTAAAAGATCTCCAATATCTCTTCACCCTTTTTCCTCCTTGTTTAATTTTTCCACCCTGCTAGGTAAGGATGAAGGGTTAGTCTTAACAATAATTAGGGACTCGGTACTTACCTTTGAGCTAAATGATATATCCCTTTTTCCTTCATGCTCATTCTTAACTTCTTCTTCATAAGCAATCCCTTGAGTAGTCTTCTCCATATTTTTGAGCTAAATGATATATTCTTTCTCCTTCGAGCTCCTTCTCAATTTCTTCTTCATTAGAAATCCCTTAGTTAGTCCTCTTAAGTTTTTCAAGCTCCTTTCCACTTATTAGCAAGGTTATACGCGCTAACTTTTATTGTTTTTTTAACATTGGTAAATTCCACAAGCACATGGGTCATTGGCGTAGTGCCTAAGGTATCGATCCCACGAGGAAGGCTAACTAGTCCTAAATCTAAGGTCGCCCTAAACTATAATAATTCTAAAAAATTAACTAATGTAGAAATTAAATCAATCAATAATCAAATATGAGAATTTAAAGTGCCAAAAATTCACAAAATAGCAACTCACACAACAATTTAAAATTAACTTAGAAATATCCAATTGAGAGAAATGGGGATTTAATTCGAAACTAAGGAAAATCTAACCAATTACTCTCTCTCGAGTTGTAATTCTTAACCCTAATTGATGTTCTCTAATTTAAATTATGGAATCACCATCTTTCGATTTGCGATTGACCCAAAACCTAAATTAGTTCTAAGTTGTCTAAACACCTACTGGGAATCTATGCTCAATCTCTTGTTACATGGCTTTACCGGTTTGATTCAATTCTCTACCTATCGATTCACCTAACTCTCGTTAGCCCAAATCGATGATTTTTACCTGGCTCACCCTCTCAGTTTATCACCAAGTTATTAAGAACAGAATTTGAATCACAATTAAGTTAAAAAACACATTCAAATAAACTTTATTAATCTCAAGAACTAAAAACTCGAAGGTGAGTATAAACAGTAAATCAACACTCAACAACACTATTTCCAATGAATATCCTAATTTCATACATCCATAAAATTGAAATAAAAATAAGAAATATTATTGGAGCGGATCTCGGAGGTAACAACTGCAAAAAACCACCTATTTCGGGAAGTATTTCACGTCAAACTTATCTCCGTGTCTCTCTTCCTTCATCTCCTTCCTCAATCTCTTGATCTCTCTCTAGGTTTTTCTCAAAATTGATGGAATGGTGCTCTCTTCCACGACTCTCTAGCTATCCAAAATACTACCTTGCGGCTGTCACATCATGTTCTATTTATTTTGTGAAAGCCCTAAGTCAAAGTTGGGGTCAAAACGGTCCCTAAAAACTCACAAAAATTAAGTTTTTCTGTCATCCTGACGTAGGGCACGATTGTGGCCTGCTGTTTAACCTTTCTGTCATGATCGTGACCTAATGTACATGATCATGGCCTGACTTGACGCTCTCTGTCACAATCGTGGCTTGCTGTGCATGATTGTGGCCTATGGCTTTGGGCCAAAACTCCTCAAATCTTCATTGTTCTTCCCCGTTTACCCTAAAATACTAACAAATGCATTGCGACACCTCAAAAATATAACATTTAAGCTCAAAGACTTAATCTAACCTATAAAAACACTAAAACAAACAAACTAACATAATTATACCCTAAATGCACAAACATCACAAAAATTCACACTAAATAAATAACAAATTCAACCCTAAAACACATGCAATTACACAAGTATCACCATTCCTTAAGGTTACCATGCCAACGTTCTTCAGATTCACCTCGATTAAGATGGATGGTTCTCTGTGTTTTCTGATTCTAGCTGGTTGATAGTTACTACCATCTGACCCATCAGGCTTACCAT
This sequence comes from Erythroxylum echinodendron, assembly GCA_027575705.1. NCBI lineage: Eukaryota > Viridiplantae > Streptophyta > Magnoliopsida > Malpighiales > Erythroxylaceae > Erythroxylum > Erythroxylum echinodendron. The sequence goes on from JANZXR010021199.1 coordinate 7,505, forward strand.
GTTTAGGAATCTAGACCTAGCATCTTACTAGAATTATTTCACTTCCTAGTAAAATTGCAAAGTATTAGTAGCAGTATACTTAATTAAGCCTTTTAGAGATGTACTTGAGTTCGAATAAGAGGCTTTTATTTTATGTGGGAGTTGTTATGCATGTTACAGTCTGTCTAAGAAGTAGTTTTGCTAGCAATCTCCTTTATAACTAAGGTTAGGGGGATCTCTCTAACCTGAGTTATAAGATTAGGAATATGGGTTATAGGCAAGATTTCCACTAATAGAATTAACATACTCCAGCAGTGACATACTCACTTCTTAGTTTCCTTTCTATAAACAAACACTAAAAAAATGAAAAGATCAAGAAATAAATGTAAAACTAATTATAAACGAATATATATAAAATACTAATTGAAATCAAAAGTAAAAAGTAAAGCACCACATTCCACGACAACAGCGTTGAAATTCTTAATGCATGTCAAACGCACTAGAAAATAAAACCTATCTCTACACTACTAAATTTTATAGCAGTGGAGATTATGAATCATATCCACAGGGTATGTGTAGGTTTTGTATTGAAAGGAATCAACATTTAGGTTAAGGGGTTGGTTGGTTTCGAATAACAAAATATAGTAAAATTAAACTAATGAAAACAATTTAAATAGAACAATAAGAAATGATAAAATTGATGAATGAGTTTGGAATTCAGTTCTCGATTCAATCAGCCTACACACAAATAAGTTCACTTAATCATCTTATTGATCTCATATCTCTCCTAGAAACTATTAATCATAGGTTTAAAATAAGCTTTGTTAACCCTAGTTTTCCCTTAAGTCATATTTAATGAAAATAAGATCTTTGACTAAATCTAGCTATCAAACAACCTAAAATAAGCTCTCTAGATTTAATAATACATCCGCATTACAAACTAGGAAAATAGATTAATCCAGGCAACAACCACACTAGCTCATATCATTTAACCTATGTTATGTTATTTCTAATAATTTATCACTATTAGTTTAACACAAATGAATTAAAAATACAACTATTACGCATTGTATTCCATATTTTGGAAATGGGTTCATACATAAACAATCTATTGAGAACAAGAATGTTAATCATCCATAAATGAATATTCAAAACAATAAGAAAAGAATATAATAAACAATCTCTAAAGAGAGAGAGTCAATTATGCATAATGAAGAGATGTTAAGATGTGATCCTCGACTTCGATTTCACCTTTGAATTAGAAAGAAGAAGGACTAGCCCTCCATAGATCTTAGAGAAGTTAGAGTTTTGCTACCTTTCATGTTCCAAAAATGATTCATGTCTTCCTTGGCTGCTCATATGTCTATTCATATGAAGAACTAGGTTTTTGTGAAGATGTATGGTTTGATGCACGGTTGTGCATCCAACCATGCATCACCAAAACAATGCTTCTTTCAAAATTATGCATGGTCGTTCATCTTGCAATGCATGATGAATTCTTCATTTTCTTGCACTTTCTTGTCCCATCTTCATGCCATCTCCTTCTTATTCCACAAATACGAATGAGTTTGAACATCAAGAGGATGTCAAGGAATGTGCTTTTAACTCATTTTAGCTCCTATGCTTCCAACTTGCACCTAAAACCAAATGTGAACTAAAATGAGTATCTTAAGCATTTCATAATATTAATCATTAAGTATTAAAGAGTGAATATAGAACCAATTAAGCACACATCATAACATATATATACTTTACGTACCGCAATTAAAGAAGTATTGGACCTTTTTAAAATTCAAATTTCAAGCAATCAACAAATTATAAATACTTTCATGGTTTAAAACAATAAAAAGGCTTCAAGAAAAATAAGGTAAAAGCTAATTGGTTATTATCAATGAAAAATGATAAGGCTTAAAATTGGTTAATTCTACGGGATAAAGTATGGTTTGGTAATTATAAAAAATATGGGCTAAACAAATGTTGAATGTAAATGCCTTTATCATTTCAATGCTTCTAATTTAACATATATGGTGTCAATATAGATAATAAATGCAAGTTCTAGAATCACCTAACTATGCATGATAAAACACATGAAAGAATAAAAGAGCTTAAAATTTTATCTATTTTTTTCTTGGGCTTAAAACCTTACAAAAGAAGATGTTCTTATGAGTGTAAATGATACTCAATTTTCATTCCAATTGACTATTTCAATGACTACTAACAATATGAATTATAAAAGTAAGTTTATTCTAACTTTCATCCTATTGCATACCAAATCAAATTAATAATCAACTATGAAATAATGTATTTATTGACATATTTTAACTAATGTAGAATATCAATTAATAAGATTTGATAGCAAAGATTATTTTAAGCTTAAGAAATTACCATCCCTTTCTCATACTTAAAATTGTATATTGTTCTCAATGTACACAATATAAGCATATCGAAATAAAAATGAAGAAGGTAGGAATTTTGTTACTTCCACACAGTAATAAGAATTTCAGATCTTGATTTTAATGAGGGATCCATCTGATACTATATACGATCTTCTTTGCAAAATATAAATGAAAAGGGATAAAAAAGATAAAAGGAAATAAAAATAAGACCAATAACTAAGAAACGTAAATAACATTAATAAAATAAGAAAAAGGAAGAAAATAAGAAAAATACACAATTAATGAGAAAAAGAAAAGAAAAATTCTAAAATTTAACAATATCCATCCTGTTGTGACTCTGGCATGCCCGTAGATGGAGGGTCCTTGGGTTATTGATCCTTAATAGGCGAAGGAGTTAATGATCAGGTACTTGTGCCAGATGATGGAGGTTGGCAGGTTATGCCCTGATGGCTCACCATTTGGGACAATAAATCCCTCATCTATCTAATAGAGGTCTCGAGCTTTGCTATATGCTCAGCCGTTTGTGCCTATTATATTCAGATAGTTAGATGAGTACCTATAAGTTGCCCCAACCATCTCTCTGACCGAGCTATCTTTAGTTGGCCGGGGTGTGGTGTCCTCACCCTTAGTACCTCTATATTATCCTCTTTATGTGAAACTCCTCCTATCTCAGATGCCGCTGTAGTGGCTGCTTTGCTATATGCAACTCCTTTCTTGCTCCTCCTGATGCTACTAGCTCATCTAAAACTTTAATATGTCTATATATTTCACTTGTGGGTGCCCACCGACTACTCACCATGTGCGTATGCTTCATAATGTCTAAGTTGGGTATAGCTATAGTGCCTACCAGTCCCATCAGTGGTAATTTATCAAAGACCTCTATCCTTTATGTAATTCTAGTCACATAAGGCTTGATATAAATCATACTAACCTTCCTTTCCTCACTCTAAAGCCTGATAAATTGGGCTAATGCATGCCCTAGGTAGATTGGCATCCTCTCATTTGTAATCCATAGATAGAACACATCTAAGTTGTAGTGGCTATCACCTTGTCCGCTTAGAACTGCATATATATATTAGAGTATCGGGTGTCGTAATGTTGACGTCTTGGATTTTCTTCAGTTGTAGTCTTTATCGTTGCTAATTATGATCTATAATTGTTGAGAAGACATCATATACGCTTAGTTTATTTGCAAGGTTAAGTATGCATACCTCCCTACAAACTCTGGGTCATATAATCCTATGGTGATGGAGGATTTCAAATAACTCATTCAGACCATCTTCCCTCACAGTTGAAACTGAATTATGTTTGACCTATTCTAATCATTTTTTCCTTTTTTCGACAAAGACCGTAGACAGCACCTCGAATGTCAACTCCTAATAAAAGAGCCCATCTAGAAAAATCTAGACTATGCTCCAATATCAATAAGGTCCCTAATTTACTGAACCAAACTGACTTGTCCTAGGGTACAGATCTTCTGTCCCCTTTATTCTGTACTTACCCAGTACCCATTTGATCTCAACCATCCAATACAATAAATTGAATGGTTGAGATCAGAAAGGGACAGAGGGTATAGAATAAGGGGTACAGATGATCTGTACCCTTTGTCCTAGTGCCTCATAATCGATGCTTTGAACCATCATGAATGTCTTGTCCTTGAGCCTCTCATATTTCTCCTCAAAGGTCTCCACATAAGGTTAGATAGGTGGTTGAACTGAGTGAGCTCCTCTCAAGTCTCTAGATGACACCTTTCCTTATTATCATTTTTGTGGTACTTTTTTACGTCATGTTTTTGTCATTGTGCTTAAAATATTAAATAAGTTTGAGAAATTCAGAAACAACTAAATTGTTAAATGTGAAAAAACTAACTAATAATGAAAATTAAAACAAAGAAAATGAAAATAAATTAACACAACTAAATGATTAAATAATATAAAATAATTAGAAAATTACTAACAATATTTAGGAGACTTACACAGTTTGGTACACAATCGTGTAGCTAACTGTGTAGGTCACTAAATTGCAACCTTTAGTGGACTTTTGCGATTTGTTACACAGGAATATATTAAGCAGTGTAAGTCTATACTAGCATGTCTAAAGAGTTTGTAACTCTCTATAAACATGTGCAATATGAAAAATAGATGAACAAACTTAAGAAATATTGCATTTAGAGTTATAAAACCTTAACACACAAATCCTAACACAATTATTATCCACTACCTTTTTAAGATGCTTAATTTTCTAAACTTAAAACATATCAAAACTTAATAAAATCCTATTCTAACATCAAAATATAAACAAAACAAACTAAAAATTAAAAATAAAACCTAAACTAATATATGGGTTACCTCCCATGTAGCACTTAGTTAACGTCGTTAGCTCGACATACCCTGCACATTACCATTATCCTAGGTCTATAATCAGTGACTTATTTCCACTTGTTTCTTCACATAGCAGTTTTGTAACCTGTAAGTAAGACACATATTGTAAGAAACTAACAAAAGAATAAGTTATCAAATTAATTAATCCATTCAACTACAATAATGCACTTTAAAATAACAAACTATTAATAACATAGCGAATAATAAAAGTCCCTAAATCTTTGGTTGACATAAGTAGTTTATCTTGGAGGAAGTAGGAACCATCTATACTTAAGGTGACTATCAATGATTTATCAGTAGCTTCCTCAATTGGCTTCTCTTCTTATTCTTTCTCGTTCGCCTTTGTCAACTCTTCTACTTTCTTTTCCTGGATAAAGGTTTCCTCTTCTTCTACTTCCTCTTTCATTTGTTTGTCAGTTTCTTTTAAAGTAGCAGTTACCTCCTCCTCGTCTTGAGATGCATCATCATTCATGAATCTGACCTTTTTCTCTTCTTCACTTTGAGGCATTAACAAGCTCAAATATATAATATATTATGCTCAATGTATTCAGGTGATGAAAATCTCTCTTCAAATTCACCTTGACTAGCTACACTTTTAGCAAAGTCTTATATTATTTATCTGTAATACTTTCTTCTTATTGTTGTTGCTGTAAATATTCAGTTGAAGCATAATAATTCTATCCATAAGCATAAAGGTTGCTACTGACGTCAAACAAGCGTTGTATGAGAGGAAACCTATAAATTAGGATATATTTTATTTTATGATTCTTATTTCTTGATTTCAATTGTGTTATATGTTTTTCTTTTGTTTCTTTTTATCTCCTTTTCTTATATTTTGCAATGATGTAGTTTACTATTGGATGGATTAAATATCAAGAACAAAATCGCCATATTTAAGGAAGTACCACTAAACTTTTCTCTTATTTTATAATATTGTGTACATTGAGGACTATGTAAAACTTTAAGTATGGGGAGAGGTTTAAGGAATTTTTAACAATTTCTTTAAGCTTATTAGAATCTTGATTATTAATTTTTATTAACTAATATCTTAAATTGGTTAAAATCTATCCATTACTAATGTATTTCATTATTAAATATTGATTGAATTGGCGTGTAAAAGGATGATAGTTATAATAAAATTGATTTGCTAAGTCATATTTTTAGTATTCATTAAGATGATCAAATTAAATGAAATTACATACTATTTACATATATAAACCCATATTTTTCATGAAATTTTGAGCTTAAGAGCGAATTTTAAAATTTTAAAGCTCTTGTTATTCTTTCATGTTTGTTATCATTGTGCAGTAGAATGATTATAGAACTTGCTTTTATTATCCATATTGAGACCATATTTGTTAATTATAAGCATTAACATGATAAAGGCACTTAGATTAAGCAACTTGCTTTAGCTTATTTCTTTGATAATTACCACACCCATAAAATTATCTTTTAGGAATAACCAAGTAGATACTTAGCCTTTTTCATTAATTATACCCACATATTAACCCTTATCCCATTTTTCTTTAAAGCCTTTTTATTGTTTTGAACCTTGAAGGATATTTACATTAATTACTTATTGAGATTTGAATTTTTTGACGGGTTCATTATTTCTTTAATTATGGTACTAAATACCCAATTATTATAGAAAGTTATTATACGAGTATACAAAAATTTTTGAATAAGTTTATGGTACCAATAGAGTTGCAATGAAAGGACCTGTGTGTTTTGGAAACAATTCTTGTAATTTCTTTTTAGTAAATTTCTGTCAAACTAATTTTCTACCATTAATTACCCTCAAACTAATGGTCAAATTGAATTAGTAAATAAGACTTTAATTATATTATTTCATGTTATCATTCAAAACAAATTAAAGAATTGAGAAGATTATTTATTGTTTGGTAAGCTATTATACAGTACGATTGTACATTCATCTATTGATTATTCATCATTTGAAGTTGTTTATAGTTTTAATCTAATAAATTCAATGGATTTGTTACTTTTACCTATTATTAAAAGAGCTAATTTGGATGGAGTGAAGAAAGTGAAGATGTTGAGACAACTTCATGAACATGTAAACTAACAAATCTAAAAGAAGAATGAACATTATGTAACCCAAGCTACATGGGTAGAAGACGACTTAACTTGAACCTGTTTATTGGGTTTAGGTGCATATAAGAAAGGAATGATTCAAATTACATAAGTCATCTAAGTTTTCACTAAAAGGGGCTATCTAGTCCAAGTCATTAAAAGGATCAATGATAATTCTTACAAACTAGAGCTTTCAAGTAAGTATAATGTAAGTGTTACTTCTAATGTTGCTAAACTGTCTCCTTTTGGTAAAGTTTATGATTTAAGATCAAAACCTTTTAAAGATAACAGAAAATTTCACAATCATATTTGGCTATATGCTTCAAAGGATCTTTTCCTTATGCCTAGTAGAGGAGTAAGCAGGCTTAAGAGGCTTTGAATAGGTTAATTCAAGATATACATATTGATTAAGCTTGAAAGGATACCCTGAGAATTATTTTTGGAGGCTTATTGGACCTACAGGAAGAGCAATACTTATTTAATCTAATTCAATATAGGGCCGGAGAAGATTTGGAGGTGAATATAGTCTTACACAACTGCTTTATAATGCATAACTCTTGATAATAATGCAATAAAGAATATGGCCTGAAAAATAGTCATGTCCCCATCTTGTATTCTTACTAGAAAGCATAAGTGAATTTACAGTGAGTTGGATGACCTCCAACATAGATGTGTACCAACATGTGTATCATTTTAGGAAAGCAAGTTATGAAGCCATGAGCTCTAAAAGATTTGTGTCCTGATTGTATCTATTGAGAATGAAATTTTCGTAAGAAATGTAGTTATGTCCTAGTGTCTTCCATCTAAATTATAATTTTTTCATGTTTAAATAGTGTTTTAAATCAATTTTTGTGTTTTTTTCTTTTTTATTGAGATTTGTGTGTGCTTCTTTTCCTATTCTCCAACAAACATCAAACTTAACAACAAATTCTTTCTTTATGGCATTTAATTACTTAATAAAATTTTCTCTTAATTCTTCATAATCAATAGG
>JANZXR010021347.1:0-15326 GCA_027575705.1 Erythroxylum echinodendron
ATATATTATTAACAAGTCATAATGTTAATACATGAATCACAAATATCCATTGGCCTAGGGCACACTACTAACAACTCATTTAGGAGAATTGATGTGGTCAAATCTTTTAAGGAACAAGAAGAAGAAGAATAGATGATGACGGACATAGAGCTTGAAGCAGATATGAAACTCCCTATTCATAAAGTGGTAGCAGAAGAAGAGGTGAGGATGACTGAAGATGAATAAGAACAGATCAACCTCTTACATGACAAACTGTTGGATACATTATAAGATTTAGGGAGTTCCGTTATTTCTTATTTTATTGACAGTTTGTTAAAAAAAAGACATTGCTGAACTTAATTAGTTATCTTTCTTAATATTTTCCTTTTAATTATCTTCTAACATGTAGCTTATTTATAAGCTAAGAAGCTGAATTTGGGAAATATAGGTAGAAGCAAGCCACTCTTAATTGATCTTGATTGAGTTTTGAAAGATACATGATTAAGTTAATGACTATAACTTAGCACATTTAGTAGATAGATTTAAATTGTTGTGTAGCTAGAATTGTTTCAAATTCTATAAATAAGTCTTAATGATTTGAAATGGGTTAGATTACTAATTCTCTTACTCTCATGAATAAATTATAAGAAAGGAAAGCAATATCGATGTCAAGAAGATTTGTTCTCAACACCTTTAACACCATCACCACCTCGATCACCATGACAAGTTCTATACTCTAACCCTTGTTTTGTTATTTTTATTCACCTTATGTATTATTTGTTTCTTCTTATCACATTGAGGACAATATGTTGTCCAAGTGTAGGGAGGGTTGTGATAGGTGTGCATTAGGATTTTTTTTATAGATAATTGGCATATGTTTTCTAGCATAATTGTTGATTATTGTTCTAGTTTAGGATTCATTTTGTATGTTTTCGTTAAGTTTGATTTTCATTGTTGTTCTTGTGTGTTTGATGTTAATTGAGGGAAAGAATTGACTATTTTTTATATAGGAATAAGGAAGGAGCAACTTGGAGGGTGAACTAAAGATCAAAGAGGAGAAGAAATGAGGAGTGCATCTGTGACAAATTCCTACACTCGTGGGAATCATGCCAATTCCCATGTCACGTGGAACTTACAAAATAAAATGAGAGATGTTTCTGTGAAAAATTCCCACGCTCGTAGGAATCATACCAATTCCCACGAGCGTGGGAATTACAATCTGAGGCAATCTGCGAGGCTTTATTAAACTTAGGATTTTTGGACTATAAAAAGAGAATTAAGCCTCCATCTTAAGGGGAGACGACATCCACCTATAGAAAAACCATCCTTGAGTGAAGAAAACATGTTTGGAGCATTAAGGAAGGATTAAAGATAAGGATCATCACCAAGATTAGGCAAAATAACACATCAACACCAAAATTCCAGATTTTGGCAAAGAAGAGAAGGAATTCTTCTATTTAATTTTCTGTGATTTTAATCTCTTCTATTCTTTGTAAAATTGGATTATTTGAATGTTGATGATGTTATGGAGACCATGCTAGGCTGAATTTATTTTAGGGATTGCTTTTGGAACTATTATGTTGAACTCCTATTTTATTGAATTGAATGCAATTGTCTTTGTTAATTGTTGTTTTTAATTGTCATCTTGCAACAAATCGAGAGAGTGAGTGAGATGAAATTCATGTAGGATTGTATAATAAGAGTTGGCAACCTATAGGCTAGCAATCATCACGTTAATTGAATAGTTAGAAGAGAGATCTTGACTAGTCAATTGATCACTCATAGGATAGTTTGATAATTAATTGAATCGGCAGAGTCATTGCGTAGGTTGAGAGATCGTCCAATTGATTCCTGTTAATTCGATTAGGGATAAATAGTTACACCTTGAGAGAGGGTAATTAGTATATTCAGAAATATAGGGTGAGATATAATTCAATCGATAAAATAGGAGGGAGATAAAATAGAAAAAAGTAATCCCTAGTATTTAGATTCTTAAATTCAGATTTTCTACAATTCGGTATTGCCCATTATTTAAATTAGTCTTTTAATTTTAATTTAAGTTTCCAGATTATTTGCATTTCATAATTTTGTTTCTTAAACAAAGTTATGTCTGAATTAAGCGGTGTCTAGGCATCAATCCCTATGGGATCGACATCCGCTCTTTTTACTACAAGTCACGACATGTTCACTTACGATTTTTGAGTATAAAACAAATAGATAGGTTTTCACATCAACAAGTCTTTGGCACCGTTGCCGGGGATTGATTGTTGAGCATCATGTTTAATTTAGATTACTTTGATTTAAGAGTTTTTGATACCTTTCCTTGTGTATATGCAAGTGCATGAATACAAGGAGTACGCGAAGATCGACATAAATTAGTAAAGAAGAAGTTTGGGGCATAAAGTAAAGACACATCAAGACATCTTAGAATGAGAAATGAGAAATCTAAAGAGTTAGATGCTGAGAAGAAATATAAAGAACAATGATGGAAGATAATTATCATAGGGAGCAATGAACTTTTGCAAATTACAATGAAGTGCAGTATGGTTGGTGAAGTACCGATTCTTATTAGAACACGTACACCGCGGGATGGCAGAACCACCCAGATTTTTATTGGTCCAAAAAGGTAAGTACTCGCATGGGACAACAAGATCTATTTGAATTTCAATAAGATCGAATTGGAGCGATGGAGAGTAAATTGGACAAGTTTATGGAGATGTTTGGTTCCAAACTGGCTGCTCAGGAAAAGAACTAGAAGAGGATGTTTTCTAGCTAGAAGGAAAGTCAGAAAAGGCTGGAAAAGAAATTAGAACAAATTCTTAAAAATCATGCCACTTCTATTCACAACCTGGAGATCCGAGTAAGACAGCTTTCTATGAATTTTGTAAGAGAAGTATGGAAGAATTTCTAAGAAATATGGAATTACATCAACTAGATCAATATGAGGCTATCACACTTAAGAATGAGGAAGAACTAGAAGAACCAGTGGAACACCATATTGAACCCTACTTTATTGAAGAACAAGAGACGAAAAAAAGAGATTGAAGAAAAGAATGCCAACCCTCCCTATTATTCACCAGTTCTCGATATACCAAAGGTGAACATTGAAAAAGCTTGGGTAGATGTTCATGAAAATAATTCTATCTTTTGGATTGATGATGATCAAGAGACATTTAACACTAGTTATGTATCTAAGAATCCAAAGGATAGTAGCTCATTCAAGACAATTAATGTGTTCAAATCTTCTGAAGAACAAACCGACGAAGAACAGATGACAACAGATACCGAGTTTGAAGAAGTTATGAAGTATCTGTTCGTGAAGAGGAAGAAGCAAAGGCGACGAAGGTGATTAAGGAAGAAGGAGAGCAACTCACCTTTGTACAGAACAAACAGTTTGATTCGATGGAAGATTCATGGAGTTTTGTTATTCCCTATTTTATTCACAATTTGTTAATGAAAAGGACATTGATGAAATTAATTGGTTTGCTTAACTGTATCAATATTGTTCTTCTGTTTATTTTTCAATTTATAGCTTACTTACAGGCTACAAAACTGATGTTGAATAAAAAAGGTAGAAGCAAGCCACTTATAATTGATCCTGGATGAGTTTCCAATGAAAGAAGAGCGTCGAGCTACCGACGTTAAAAAAAGCACTACATAGGAGGCATGGAATTCTATTTCCTTCTGATTGTTTTGTTTACCTATTTGTTTATTTGCTTCCTTTAGTTATGATCATTTTTTAATTAAGTTTGATTGATGTTCATGTTGATTTTGTTTGAATTTCAACTTGTTTTCTTTTCAGATTTCATGTTGATGATATTATCTTGAGGTGTTTGTAGGATTTGGGATCATGGAGAATTCATTTAAGCTTAGAAGAAGGTTTGAAATTGTGAGGATCACTAATTCTGACATTCGTGGGAATTGAAGTGATTTCCACAAGTGTGGGAAATCTCTCCAAAAAGTTCTATAGAGAAAACCCACGTCCGTGTGAATTTATTGCCACGAACATGGGAATCTTCTTCAGAAAGTTTTTGTAAAGGAATCCACGCTCGTGGGAATTATGGTGATTCCCACATATGCAAGAATCCTCTCCAGAAACTTTCTGGAGAGGAATCCCACGCTCGTGGAAATTGTGGGAATTCCCACGAGCATGGGAATCCTATTTGGAGGGAAACTAGTTTCCCTCCTTTTTTTTCTCTCACCTTATCTTCAAATTTTCACCTCTTCTCTCTCTAACCCACGAAATTCTCTCCTCCCACTCTCTAACACTCTTCAATTTGCTTCTAAAGTTTTGGTATTTTCTTCAACTCTTTCATTATTCATACAATCCTTTCATCTTTTCAAGCATTAATCATTCAAAAACATAAGGATTGCTTGTGCTTTGGGCCTTTTTTCTAATGTTAATATGAAGAATTTGCATATAACAAAGCTTAAAGAGAAGGTTCCTTAACTTCTGTAGGAGGGACAATTTTGAAGCTCCTACGCCATCACTGTCACCACCATCATTTGACTAAGCTTTTATTACCCTTTAACTTTCAAATTTTGTTATTTCTTTTATGTGATTGCATTTAATTTCTTTTGTTTAGTTTTAATTTCTTTAATTTTGGTGTGAATTCATTTTGGTCTGTTTGGTTTGCTATCATATGTTGATTTCAATTTCTTGTATTTGAGTTGTTTTCTTTTTTTATTTTATTTATTTTATTGTCATTTTCACTCACTTAGGGGTTGACTTGTCACATTGCAAACAATGTGCTTTAAGTGTGGGCAGGTGACATCGTCTTTCTTAATTGCATTATGTGCATTGTGTTGAATAAGATGCATATTAGGCATATCATTTTCTTGGTGTCAGTAATGGTGTTTTCTATTAGCAATGGAACTGCAATTGAGTCACTTTGATAAATATTGCCATGTAGTTGGAATTAGATTGAATGCATGCTTGAACTCGGATTAAGCTACTTGAGTAGAAAGTGAACCATATAGAGTGATGAAAAGTAGTTAGTTACATAAGCTTAGTCACAAATTGACATTTGAACAATAAAATAGTGTAGAGATGCATAATGAGTTTTCATTTAAGCCAAAGTGAGGATTGAGCCGTATGATTCCATCTATAGTCATTTCATTTCTTTGTTGAGTGTTAATTCCTTAAGTTACTACATTCAGAACTTGCTTTGAATCGATTTGAGTCTACTAGATGCAAGCTTAATAGAGATGATCTAGGCCCTGTTGAGGCTTAACCTTTTGTTTTGTGAAAACCCCCAAAATTTAAAAACTTGAAACCCCTTTATCGTACCCTTCCACAAGTTTAGTAGAGTATTAAGTAAAACATTAGTTAAGATTGTGTGGAATTTGCACCAAGAAAGGTTTAACATATTTCTACCGGTGGACTACATTGTATAGAGTGTTAGTTTTCATTCATAGTTCTTACTTATATGAAGAAAAAGAAAGAAAAATGAATATATATATATATATATATATATATATATATATGAAAATGAAAAGAAGAAAAGAAAAGAAAAAGGAAGACCAAGTGAGTAGCATCAATAAGTGCAAAATATTGGTTATATTTATATGTCTCGGAGTTATGTTTTGTTATCCCGTTTTATATGTTTTTTACTCTACTTAGGTTTGTGCTTCACCCTCTTCCTTTTCTTTTGATCCATCTTAACCCTTACCATATTACAATCCTAAACAAGTCCTTTTGATCTATTTATACATGCAATCATTGTAGAGGAGAATTGGTGTATTAGCAAGCCTATGGCAGTGTAGTTTCCTATAAGAGGTTTAAGCGAAACTCTAACCTTTAAACATTTAAGAGAAATAAGTGAAAACTGTGAGAAAATTTCATTTGTGTATCCTTACTTATTTTTGAGTGATTGTGCCAATTGTGAGTTTGTTGTTATACACCAATGAGAAAGTAATCATGATATGTGCATTAACTTGATATTAGAGCTGGCTTGAATTTGAGGGATTATATGTGTTGATCTATGTGAAAATGAAGTGGTAGAATTGATTGGTTGTATTTATTTTGATGGAGGACAAGCAAAGATTCAAGTGTGAGGATGTTGATCAGTGTGCATTAGGATATGTTTTTATAGGTAATTGGCATTTGTTTTCTAGCATAATTGTTGATTATTGTTCTAGTTTAGGATTCATTTTGTATGTTTTCGTTAAGTTTGATTTTCATTGTTGTTTTTGTGTGTTTGATGTTAATTGAGGTCAAGAACTGACTATTTTTATGTAGGAAGAAGAAAGGAGCAACTTGGAGGGTGAACTAAAGATCAAAGAGGAGAAGAAATGAGGAGTGCATTTTTGAAAATTTCCCATGCTCGTGGGAATCATGCCAATTCCCACGAGCGTGGGAATTACAATCCAAGGCAATCTGCGAGGCTTTATTAAACTTAGGATTTTTGGATTATAAAACGAGAATTAAGCCTCCATCTTAAGGTGACACCCACCTGTAAAAACACCATCCTTGAGTGAAGAACACATGTTTAGAGCATTGAGGAAGGATTGAAGACAAGGATCATCATCGAGATTTAGCAAAATAGCACATCAATACCAAAATTCTAGATTTTGGTAAAGAAGAGAAGGAGTCCTTCTATTCAATTTTCTGTCATTTTAATATCTTCTATTCTTTGTAAAAATGGATTATTTGAATGTTGATAATATTATGTCGACCATGTTAGGCTAATTTTATTTTAGGGATTGCTTTTGGAAATATTATGTTGAACTCCTATTTTATTGAATTAAATGCAATTGTCTTTGTTGATTATTGTTTTTAATTATCATCTTGCAACAAATCAAAAGAGTGAGTGGGATGAAATTCATGTAGGATTGTACAAAGAGAGTTGGCGACTTATAGACTAGCAATCATTACGTTAATTGAATAGTTAGAAGAGAGATCTCGGCTAGTCAATTGATCACACATAGAATAGTTTGATAATTAATTGAATCGATAGAGTCATCGGGTAGGTTAAGAGATTGTCCAATTAATTCCCGTTAATTTAATTAGGGATAAATAGTTACACCTTTAGAGAGGGTAATTAGCATAGTAGAAAATCTAGGGTGAGACATAATTCAATCGATAATTAGCATAGTAGAAAATCTAGGGTGAGACATAATTCAATCGATAAAATAGAAGGGAGACAAAATAGGGAAAAAGTAATCTCTAGTATTTAGATTCTTGAATTCATATTTTCTGCAATTTCTGTATTGTCCATTGTTTTCATTAGTCTTTTAATTTTAATTTAATTTTTCAGATTATTTGCATTTTATTCTTTAGTTTTTTAAACAAAGTTGTGTCTAAATTAAACGGTGTCTAGGCATCAATCCCTGTGGGATCGATATCTGCTCTTTTTACTACAAGTCACGACTCGTTAACTTGAGGGGCTTTAGCCTAAAATAAGTAGATAGGCTTTACCATCAATAGGTTGTATGCATTACATGTTTTTTTATTCAAATGTAAATTTGGCATGTTGAATGTTAGTTTTGTATACGATTACATGGTGTGATTTGTGTGAATGTATCAATAGTTAGGACTTAACGGAATCGATTTAGTTTTGAACATAGTCTTTTAGGTTACGAAGATTTATTAGCTTGTGAAATTAGTGTTACATGTTTTTTTGGTTGAATATGTATGTAAATTAGAATATGATGTTGGTTCATTCACTCTAGAGTTTACCACATTCATTTATAATTTTAATTCAATTAAATACATAGATTGTTTGTAACTTTTCATGAGAATGATTAGCTAAAGAAATGAGGTAGGCAATATAATAATAATAAATAAATAAATGTGTGCTTTGTTTAATAAAAAACCATTCCACGGACCTTTTTTGAAATAAATCTAGTTATCAATAGAGCTGGTAGCCAGTTGAGAATGTGATGTAGTTGAGTAACTAGGGGACATTCATCACAAATGTTTGGCTTCATGTCAAAAGGCTATAATGACATTCCAACCAAGTTGTTTAATAAAAACATGGCCTAGTTGAGTAATCGGGAGACATTCATCACAAATGTTTGCTTTCGTGTCAAAAGGCTAGTTTTATATTAATTAAAACCAAAAAAATATTGCATTGGTTAAGAAATCGTACCTATCTTAGTGAATAGCTCAAATTTTTATGAAAAGCTACTTAAGGATAGTTACAATTTTGATTGACTGAATACTTATCAATATGTGTGTATAAGTGAAAAGAGTGAATGAGTTTGACATTAAGGTTTTCATTAGTATTTATATTTGGTCCAAAATACTTAGACACATATTTCACAAGTTAATAAGATAAAACAACATGAGGGATCGTGATTGTAGTTAAATTTGTTTCATGAAGTTTAATGCCATTCACCAATTGTTGCCTTTGTTTAAAGACGATTAAAAGTTTAAGTATGGGGATTTTGATAGTAATAGATTGCATAATATTTTAGTGGGTATTTTAATATGTGTTTAGTTATTAAATTGAATAATTAGTGCATGTTTAGGTTATGATTGTGTTATTTAGTTAGGCATTTGTGTTTTGAATGTTTTATAGGTTAGAGCATGCCATTGAGCTTAAATTTTGTGTATTTGAGGTGCCTTAATGTATTTGTTAGTGTTTCAGGTCAAATATAGAAGAACGAAGGAGATTCGAAGGAAGCTCGGAGTAAAATCTAGGGCTAGTCACTATTGTGATAGAAGCCTAGTGGAGGTGCCACGATTGTGACAAAAGAAAAATTTAGTTCCACGATCGTCGCCTGCTTGATAGAAGATATGGGCAACCTTCCGACTTAAGTTTTTAAAGGACTCTTTGGACATTTTAGGCACTGGAAAATCCTAGGGATTACCCTAAATGGAAAATATTATATAAAAAAGAGAAAGGACCTAAAAAAGAGTTCTCCACTTTGCCACTTTGGGAAAAGCTTCAAGAGGAGAGAAGAAGAAGAAAGAGAAGGGAGAAGAGAAGAAGATGAGAGGGCTTCTGGTGCTACTACCTTCCTTAGCCATCCCATTGCCTTTCCAAGTGACAATTTCATTCATCTTATTCTTTCTTTATGTGTAAAATGGATATGAATATGTTTGTGAATTTGGATTCAATGATGATGTTCTAATTTTCTTTAGAGATTTTGACTTGATTTGATGGTAATCTAATCGTTTTTGCGTTATTGCAACTGGGTTTTGTGATTGATTATTGTAGCTTCATGTTTTGGTAATAAATCGAGAGATTGAAATGAATACGAATGATTAAGTTGTTTAACGAGAGTTAAATAATCTACTAGATCACGCAATTAATCAAATCAATAATTGAACGAAGTGAGATGCTATATGAGACTTCATTGTTTATTAGAAAGCTTAAGAACTAATTAGGGTTAGGGCTATAAGTAATTGAGAGATTGCATGTTTGTACTAAACTTAAATAGGGTTTGTGATTATAACTTGAGAGAGAGTAATCCTCCCTTCGATAATTTAGAACCGACACCACAATAATGCATAAATGGTTAGGTTAGCATTAAAGATAGGAAAAATCCCATCTCTCATAATTTGGTAAATTCTCTCATAATTCTCTTGCGTGTTTTCCCATCGTCAATTTGGTGTTGCTCAAATGATTTCTTTCCGTGTTAATTTACGAACTAATTTTCCATCAATCATATTCTTGTGTTTACTATTCTATTTTGTTTTTATTTTTTTATTAATTTCTTAGGCCTTAGATAACTTAAGATTAGATTAGTTCACAACTCCTCGTGGGATCGATGCCTCACATACTACAATTCACAACTTGTGCGCTTGCAGTATTTTGAGGGTTTTAAATAGATTAAAACTTAGCCGGGGAGCTCTCTATTCTGCCACTTTGGGAAAAGCTTTAAGAGGAGAGAACAAGAAGAGAGAGAAGGGAGGAGAGAAGAAGAGGAGAGGGCTTTCGAAGCTGCTACCTTTCGGAGTCATCCTTGTCCCTTTCCAAGTGACAATTTCATTCATCTTGTTCTTTCTTTATTGAATGTGTAAGATGGATATTAATATGTTTGGGGTTTGGATTCAATGATGATGTTCTAATTTTCTTTAGGGATTTTAACTTGATTTAAGGTAATATAATCATTTTTATGTTATTGCAATTAGGTGTTATGATTGATTTTTGTGGCTTCATGTTTTGGTAATAAATCGAGAAAGTGAACTAAATACGAAATGATTAGGTTGTTTAACAAGAGTTAAATAATCTAATAGATCTCATAATTAGTCAAATAGGTAATTTTATGGAGAGAGATGTCATGTGAGACCCGATTGTTTATTAGAAAGCTTAAGAACTAATTAGGGATAGGGCTATTTGTAATTGAGAGATTACATATTTGGTACTAAACTTAATTAGGGTTTATGAATATAACTTGAGGGAGAGTAAGCCTCCCTTCAATAATCTAGAACCGACACCTCAATAACACATAAATGGTTAGGTTAACATTGAAGATAGGAAAAATCCTATCTCTCTTAATTTGGTAAATTCTCTTGTATGTTTTCCTATTGTCAATTTGGTGTTGCTCAAGTGATTTCTTTCTGTGTTAATTTACTCATTAATTTTCTGTCAATCATATTCTTGTTTTTACTTTTCTGTTCAATTTGTATTTTTATTTTATTAATTCGTTAAGCCTTAGATAACTTAGAATTATATTAGTTTAGAACTCCTCATGGGATCAACACTTCACGTACTACAATTCACGACCTGTGTGCTTGCAGTATTCTGAGGGTTTTCAATAGATTAAAACTTAGCATCAACAATGAAGATGTTGGTGATGGAATATGGAGATACTTTCGGCCATGTAATTCTAACAATTCTTTCCCTACAAAACAAAAACGAAATTAAAAATAACAAAATACCAATAAAATAAAATAAAACTTATTATAATTCTTGGTTTGCTTCTCAAGTAACACTTAGTTAACGCATTAGCTTGACGTGCTCTTCCTCCCACACTCAACCTGGGTCAATTATGAGTGGCTTGCTTTTACCAGTGTCGCTTCGTTTCAATTTAGTAGCTTGTAAATAAGCTACATATTACAAGATAATCAAAAGGACAATATTGATAAAATTAAGAAAACCAATTAAAACTTATTATAATCCTTAGTCACCCCCATCTCCTCTTCTTCTTCCACTTCATGAACAAAGACTTTCATATCTTCTTTAACCTCTATGTCTTGTATCATTTGTTCTTCATTCTCTTCTTCTTTAGCTTTTTGAACATATACTTCCTTATATTCTTCAAACTCAACCTCCGTTTTCATCTGTTCTTTATCTTCTTACTACTTTAAAGATTCCACTTCATCAATTATCTTGAATGAGTTACCCTCCTTCGGATTCTTTAATACCTTATTCATGTTGAATTTCACTTGTTCATCTTAAATCCAAAGGATGAGGATGTCTTCATAGACATCTACCAAAGCTTTTTCGGTAGTCAAAAATGGTAAACTAAGGATTAGTGGACATTTTCGATCCTCTTCAAAGTCTAGCACAACAAAATCTACAAGAATGATAAACTTGTCTACTTTTACAGATACATCTTCTACCATACCAAATAATTTCTTTATCAACTGATCTGCCGACTAAATAAGCATAGATGTTGGCTTTACATCTCTTAGCCCTAGTTTCCTAAAAATCAACAAAGGCATTAGGTTTATACTTTCACTTAAGTCACATGAATATTTTGAAATCTATAAATTACCAATTAAACAAGGTATTGTAAAGCTCTTTGCATCTATCGACTGTGAGGGCATACGGTTGGTAATTAAGGAGTTGGAGGTTTTCGTCATGGCTACCGTTTGATTATCATCTAAGTTTGCATGGTAGATAATATGTCTTTAAAAAACTTTGCATACTTGGGCCTGTTTTTCAACATTTCCATAAAAGACAAGTAACTTTTCCATTTCTTTAGCTTTTCCATGAGCCTTGTGAATGGTGCATTCAATGTGTTCTTCTGAAATCTTTGTGGGAATGATATTTTCAATGGATAAGGCGGAGAAGGAATGTATGGAGGGTCTTCACTTTTTTCTTCATCCTCTTTCTTCTTCTCTTGGTCTTTTACAAGGTAGGGTTTAGCTTGTTTTTTCGCTAGTTCTTTTACCTTTTCCTCACTCCTAAATGTGATAGCCTTAAATTGCTCTCTTAGATTTACTTCCATATTGCTCAAAAAGTTTTCCATATTTATCTTATATAATTCACTGGTAAGCTAGCCCATTTGAACCTCTAAGTTGTGACTAGAAGAGGCATGATCTTCTATTACTTCTTCAAACTTCCCTTTTAGCCTCTCCTGGGCCTCATCGAAACTTATGATCTTTTCCATGATCTTGCCCAAATTTGAATATCATAAACTAGACTAATCTTGTTGAAATCCTGGTAGGCTTTAAATTTCCATTTAAGTTCTTGCATGTTAATCCAAAAGAAATTTGGGTGGTTCTACCACCATAGATTGTAAGTGTTCAAATAAGGATGATTACTTCTTTGACCAAATTGGGTCTTCGCCATCCCTTTAAACAAATTATGTATCGCATGCACTAGTGTTCATGAAGTTCCTTAATAATAGGCATTGAACCCTAGGCTTGTAAAGTCCATAAGGGTCCTTTGCTTTCCAGATGTATTTCCTCCATCATTGTTCTTTCTTTCTCTTATTGGCATTTAACTTTTTAGATTCCTTATAGTTACCTTATGATGTCCAAATTGATATGCCTTCAAATTTGCACCCAAACTTCCTTCTCTTCTCTTTTTTTGTTTAATTTCGTGTGATTAGGTAACATAATCAAAGAAAAGGGTAATAATTCCTTAAAAAAGGAATTCAAAGATTCTTAAACTAATTCCCCAAAAATGGCGCCAAAAACTTGTTGAGAAAGTTTTACGTAATGTAAAACCTTTAATCTTTGGCAAGTATATGGATTGTAAACTTGTACTAATTGAGGTATCGTTCCCACAGGAATTAGCTAAAACTAAATGAACCTAACTTTGTCTAAGTTTGTGAAATACTATTTGAGAGAAAATAAAATTTAGAAATTAAACAAAATTGAGCACTAAACCACTTAACAATTGAGCTGTCATAATAAAACGAGGATGATTAAGTATGAAAGTATAGCATTCATTCTATCATAATTTTGCTCCCTTAACAATTTTTGATTCAATTTGGTGTCGATCCTGATTTTTCAAGGGTTTGATTATTCTCTCTCAAAACCTAATCATTTAACCCCAATTAATAATCCTTAATTGATAATGAAATTCTAAATTTGCAATCTCTTAATTAACAAAAACAGTTTAACATTTTTAACTAGTTCTTAAGCAATATATTGGATAATCGAGTTCTCACACAAGATCTCTCTTCATATGATCATTAATTTGATATTTACGTGACTTATTAGGTTGTTAGCTCTCTTTATCCAACCTAATTAGATTACTATCGACTCACTCTCTCGATTTTTTGTCGAAGTATAAGCAAACATAAATATCGCAACACTTAAAACATTGTATGGAAATCAAAAGTGTTCATGTCACAAAATAATTCAATAACAAATCCTAATATGAAATTAAAACATCTTCAATATGTATAACATCTTCCAATCTAGTACACAAATCAAATTTAATGAAAATAATAAAAGGAAAGAAAGAAAAACTTGATTTGGAGCTGAATTTGCAGATCTGGAAAATATTAGATAGTTGATGCTCCTCTTAATCTTCGTTGGATTAATCTAAATTTGGTAAGATGGAGGTTGCTCTTTTCTTAGTTTTTTATATTCTGACATAGTTCTTGAGGAAGGTTTTTCCACTTAATTTAGTTCCAAAAATAGTTCCAAAATGTTAAAATTATAAAAGAGTCGCGTACTGGAAAAGCTGAAATTCATTGGAATTGCTACCTGTGCTCTTCGTCACAATCGTGACCAGTAAGTCAAGATCGTGACCTACAAAATGTTAAAATTATAAAAGAGTCGCGTACTGGAAAAGCTGAAATTCATTGGAATTGCTGCTTGTGCTCTTTGTCACAATCGTGACCAGTAAGTCAAGATCGTGACCTACTTCCATACTTCCAATTCTTCTCTTTTGTTCAATTTCATGTTTCCATAAACTCAAACATACATCAACAACCTCTTGAAACATAAAATTAAGATCCAAATTATCCTGAAAACCATACAAACACTTAGAATATAAACAAACACTAATAATAACATAATTCTAAGCCTATATACATGATAATAATCTAGGAAATACTCAAAAGCACACTTAAACATCTATCAAAACATAGTATAATTTACACTTATCAGTTGCCTATCTCTTTTATAAATATTAAAAGGTTTGACTATATTGTGTATGGATATATGAAAAAGCTACAACAATGTTGCAACAAAAAGCTTTCTTTCAAGACCTAGCCATTATAAGAAGGACAATGGTAAGTTAAATAAAGCAAATATAATTCTTGTTAATGTAGAAATGACATGAGTATGCTATTGCCCAAGTTTTTGTATTATAGTGTAAATCTTCTTCCTTTTTATGAGTCAATAATTAAAATTGAAATGCCCAATAATGCATTAATGGAAATGGTAAGAAAACCTACCTTTAGTTTAATAATTAGCAATAATTGGGCCTTTTATAGCTCTTTTAAAGTGTCACATACCTAATTAAACTAAGGTTGAGGTTATTGTCTAGAGAAAGAATTGGAGTTGGCTAGTTTATGCATTAAGAGGCTTCTTAACTATAAGAGAGAGCTTACGAACTCAAATTCTCAATCTTGGGATAGAAGATAAATTGATCTAGATAAAGCATAAGTCAAAGATCTTCATTAATCACTATTGTACCTTAATTTTTACTACCCACAACATAAAGTTTATTGTTACAAGTTAGTTTGGCAAGAAAGCAATATCGTTGGAATCTCTTTTATATTTTGGTTAGCAATCAAATAGAGGTTTAAAGAAAAAGATAAGCTTAAGTTCAATGTTTCTAATCCCTTCTGTCTCCTTTTCTGTAAGGAAAAATGTGTCTACGGAACATTTGTTCTTCAAATGCTCATTCATTTCTATATAAATTTTCTTATCTTTCATTTATAGAAAAGGATCCTAGTTCTGTGTAACTTGAATTGCAACAAAGATAAATAGTGTGATAGTGTTGAATGGTTTTGCAACATTAAATGCCTGAGGAAAGATGATATTGCTATAATCCGATTAGCTTTCTTAGTTGTATAGTTTATGTAATTTGGAAGAAAATAAATAATAGATTATTTAGAGGCATAAAGTGTTGGACTAATGGTAGTTGACAAATTAAATCCTTCTATGTTTTGATAATAATAAATTATATAGAATTGGTTAAGAAATAATTTCAGGTATTTTGGATTGATATTCAATTAAAGAAT
The DNA here is from genome assembly GCA_027575705.1 of Erythroxylum echinodendron. NCBI lineage: Eukaryota > Viridiplantae > Streptophyta > Magnoliopsida > Malpighiales > Erythroxylaceae > Erythroxylum > Erythroxylum echinodendron. The sequence goes on from JANZXR010021347.1 coordinate 15,310, forward strand.
TAATACAAATCAAGTTT
>JANZXR010021387.1:0-15322 GCA_027575705.1 Erythroxylum echinodendron
TGAATGAGGACTTGGTTTGTTGTAGGAAATCAAACAAGTCCTATCCAAGGTGAAGAGGAAAGATAGCAGTGAATCTTCCTCTGTCAAACATTTTGGTAGGTAATGTATTTATGGTTATTGTGTGATTTGGCAGATTCCTACCTATATATGTGTGTGCATGCATATAATAATTTGTTGAAATGTGTGGTTATCGAAAAAGTTTAAGTTTTATAAACTTTGATTCTGTTATGCCATTGAACAATGTCATGGCATTCTGTTTGAATGAAAAGAAAAACAAGCATGAAATCCGAAAATATGAGTAAATGAATATGTACTTTGTTTGGGAGAGAGTGGAACCATTCTGTTCATCACGTGCACGTCAACAAGAGCCTTCTCCTGGCTGCCCGCTTGTGGCATATGAGCTCCGAAAAAGGACTTATTCTGTTCATGGGGTAAGCTTCGATTTCTCCATTTTGTTCATGGAACCTTCGAGCCGTTTGTTGTGCATTGCATATGTAAACTGTTAAGCATGAAGCACGTGAATGTTATGTGTTCTGCATGAAACTGTTTACTGAAAATGACTGAGTTGAGTAGTATTATTACATATGTATATATGTTAGAATTTGTGCTGATTGCTGATGGCTATAAGTATGTTAGCCACTGAGCTATGTAGCTCAACCCCTCTTCCTTCCCTCCTCAGGTGCAAATCAAGAGGCTAGTGACCCCTGCAAGGCATCGCAAAATCCACCTTAGTTAGAGTTTTTTTTACTAAGTCAGTGATTTGGAATAGCTCATTCAGCATATGGGCATTGAGCATCTTTTGTAATTTGGATTAAGTTGATGTGTAATATGGTTTGTAATAACTCTGACAATATTTTCCAAACAAATGTAATGAAATTAAATTCAATGGTATGCTTCTGTTTTATTAAAAGTTTGGCTAATGAGATGTGCATGTGCATGTTTGGCTTGACAAATTTGCCAATTGGAGATAGTCTTAGAATAGCAAGTAAGAGTGGGAAAGATTGCATGTGAAAAACATAGAAGAAAGGAATCGTCTGTGATGACGTCAGAACACAGACGAAAGGAAAAATATAGAGGAGAAGTATCGTTTGTGCTGACATTAGAACACAGACGAAAGGGAAAATATAAAGGAGAAGTATCGTCTGTGCTGACTTCAGAACACAGACGAAAGGAAAAATGTGAAGGAGAAGTATCGTCTATGCTGACGTCAGAACACAGACGAAAGGAAAAATATGAAAGAGAAGTATCGTCTGTGCTGACGTCAGAACACAGACGAAAGGGAAAATGTGAAGGAGAAGTATCGTCTGTGCTAACGTCAGAACACAGACGAAAGGGAAAATATGAAGGAGAAGTATCGTCTGTACTGACGTCAGAGCACAGATGAAAGAAAGAATAAAGAGTAAAAGGATCGTCTATGAGGACATAAGAACATAGAGAATAGACCACAAATGATTAGGCGTCAACACAAAGGAAAAAAAAGTCAACCGAAAAGGATAGAACATAGAGGATTATAGGCTAAGGATAAGACGAAGGAGTTAAGAGGTTATGTTTGTTGAAGGATTTGTCTGTGTTACTGTTCACAGATTTCGTCTGTGATACTGTTCACAGACTTCGTCTGTGGTACTGTTCACAGACTTCGTCTGTGTTACTGTTCATAGACTCCTTCTATGTTTCGCTTCTTCTAAGTTTGCCGATACCTATCTTCTGTCCCATTGTTAACTCCTCAGACGATAGAGTCGGACTTGAATGTCTTCATAGAAGTTGTAGATTTTGAAATGCTCTTTCGAACCATATAAAGAACACCTTGATCCGATTCTTCTAATGGAAGTTATAGCAACTAGAAAACATCATCTGTGTCACAGACTTCATCTGTGTTACTGTTCACGGACTTCGTCTGTGTTACTGTTCACGGACTTCGTCTGTGTTACTGTTCACAGACTTTGTCTATAGTACTGTTCACGCTATCGTCTGGGTTACTGTTTATGGCTATCTTCTGTCCTATTTTGACCCACCAGACGATATAATTGGCCTTCGATATCTTAATGAAAGTTATAGTTCTTGCAATTCTCTTTCAAACTAGCCAAAGAAACCCTGATTTGGATGTCTATAACAAAAGTTATGCTAGTAATCCTGAATCACGTATATGTAAGGTGTGAACTCGCCAACGCTATCCTTTAAAGTTCTTTCGGTTGAAATGGATAAATGATGGTCGAAGAGCAGTGCTGAACTAAGAAGGAGAGCTATTGAGGGCAATCATGGGTGATGAATGTGTGTAATCAGTATGTGACAGTGGTAGTATCGGAGAAGAGAGGATAAACACGATAATGGATAAGGCGTTCTCTTTCGGAGAATAACTCACGTCTTAGGATATGCTGCATGCGAGTTGGACTTCGGTAACGGGGTCCAACAGGCTAGCCCCCCAATATCATGTAGGTGAGTCCATCAAGTGTGTACTGCTCACATCACCTAAACTTGGACTATAAAACTCAATGAGCATTATACAATCCAACCTTATCAAACACAGTAAACTCATGCTAGGGATGCAATTCAACAACTGAATATATCTCAGTATTATACTACAAACAAAGTACAAGTAAGTAGTCACCATATAACCTTGTTTGACTTATTGAACTTGGCTTCCCAAGTCAGGTGTCCATCATGAGGTTACTACAAAATTGAGCTCAACCCTATCCCTTTAGCATGCTTTAAAACTAGCTTTCTATTCAAAGCTTTTATAAACGGATTCGTTAAGTTTCTCTCTGATTTAACATAGTCTAGAGAAATTACACTACGTCTAATTAAAGTACAGACAATTTTATGTCTCAATCTGATCTGTCTACTTTTGCCATTATATGCCTTGTTCTTGAAAACATGAATGGCAGCCTGCGAGTCACAATGAAGAAACCTAAAAGAAATTGATTTTTCCCTAAGTGGGATATCTACTAAGAGATTCCTTAGCCAGTTAGCTTCTCCTCTTACTAACTCTAAAGCCATAAACTCAGCCTTTATTGTTGATCTCGCAATACATGTTTGCTTGGATGATTTCCAAGACACTGCAGCTCCTGTCAAGGTAAAAACATAACCACTGGTAGAGTGTATATCATCACTTTTTGTAACCCAGTTAGCACAAGAATACCCCTTTAATACAGAAGGATGACCACTAAAAGATAATCTAAAATGCATAGTACCTTTCAAATACCTCAACAAATGAATCAATGCATTCCAATACTCTTAACTAGGATTCTGAGTATACCTACTAAGTCTACTTATGCAGTATGCAATATCAAGATGAGAATAGTTCGTTAAGAACATCACATTACCAAGAATTTTAGCATACTCAACTTGGTTTACACTGTTACTAAGATTTTTCTTTGAAGCAATACTAGCATCATAGGGAGTCTTGACTGGATCAAAATCATAGTAACCAAACTTCTTCAAAATTTTCTCAATATAATGAGTTTGATTCAACCTAAAACTAGAGTTAGTCCTGTCAACTTTGATTCATAAAATAAAGTCCATAGGTTCAAGACTTTTCATATCAAAAGAAGACTTTAGCAAACTCTTGGTAGTATCAATGACAAATAAACTAGTACCAAAAATAAGCATATCATCCACATAAAGAGGTATGATTACACAGCCATTAATATCAGATTTCACGTAAATGCAAGAATTTACATCACAAGAGCTTAAACCATATTTGAAAATCTATCTCCAATTCTGCCTTTTGTTTAAAGTCTCACAAGCCTTGCCTTGAACCTCTCAATGATTCCTTCAGTTCTCAATTTCTTTTTAAAAAACCACTTACACTCCAAAGGCTTACACCCTCGAGGTAGATCAACTAAAACCCAAGTTTTATTAGACATGATTGACTCTAACTCACTATCTATGACTTTCTTCCAAAATGTAGCATCTATAGATCTTATTGCTTCCTCATAAGTTTTAGGATCTTCCTCAATAATATAAGTCACGATAAAAACATTATCTATCTCTTCAGGTTTTGTCACCACAAAGGAACTAACTCTTTTGTTCCTCCTTAGTTCAACAATTTTCACATCCTCTATGTCTTCATTGGTATAAAAACTAGGGAAAAATTCTCTAAGAACTTGCACACTTATTGTCATAGACAATATATTCTTAAAAAACACTACATCTCTTGAATCTATAATTGGTTTATAAGTGTTAGACTCCTCTTCTTTAACCATAAATCTATAGGCTACACTATTAGAGGCATATCCCACAAAAATTGAATCAACGGTCTTGGGCCCATTTTTTTTCCTTTTATGTTCAGGTAGAACAACCTTAGCAAGACACCCCCACACTTTCAAAAAACACAAGTTAGGTGGTTAACGTTTCCAAATTTTATACGGGGTTTAATATAGTTTCTTATGAGGAACTCTCTTTAGAACCTAACAAGCTGGAATAGCTTCTTCCTGTATAAATCAGGTAATCCTGAGGAAATCAACATTGCACGCATCATGTCCTTGAGTATTTGATTTTGCTCTCTACTATTCGATTTTGTTCAGGAGTATAAGGAGTATAAGGGGCTGAAATCTCATGAATAATACCAAAATTTTCACAAAAATTAGCAAGAAAATTAGTACTATACTCACCACCTTGATTAGACCTTAATTTCTTAATTTTCCTTTCCAATTGGTTTTCAACCTTAGCTTTGTATTTCATAAACATTTCTTAAGCATCACTTTTATTTTTCAATTAGTAAATCTTAGTAAATCTAGAACAATAAACTTCACTATCTTCCAAAAGATTTCCCTTTAACCTTCTAGAAATTTATGAAATGAAAGAAAAACCAATTTTAAAACTTTAAACATGATGCTTTAAAGAAATATACTTACATTCTTATAAGTTTCAAAAGCACACATCAGCAAAAGATGAAAAATACACGTGCTACCCTAATTAATAATGAATGAAATTTGTAACGGCAACTTGAAAAATATGATATTTGCAGTTGATAGTTACTAACATTCTAAAACGCTTCTGTGCTTTACAATATGCAATAAGTAAGCTATCGATGTAAAAATAATGCTTTTATAAGATATCTATATAAAAGGAAACACGTGAACTAATAGTACTAAAACATTACATACATGCAAAAACGATAAATGGCCGCTCAACTAACATATATTCAGTATAAATATTGAATTAGCTGCAATATACAGGAAGATGATGGCACTCACAAAGCAAGCATCTTCTCAAATGTTGGTTACCAACAGTTCAATTCTATAAGATCTGGTTGTACCGATTAGTTTCCAAGTAATAGTACAGCTAAGCTACTGGGGTATGAAAACAATTTATTGAAACTTAAAATGAATGTCAAAATCACATCATAATGTTTACATCACCTCAGGAACATCATAGATATGGGCTGATCAAGACGCTTCCATGCTCTCTGCGTTGCGTCAATTATTGATAGCTAATTTATTGCAAAGAGTTGAAAGCCATGCATTCGAGTAGTACGCAAGCCAGGTAACCTTGTGATGGACTAAATCAACTAGCAGTACAAATAACTTGAACATATAAACAAAGAGTTTTACATTCTTCTACACATGGCATTGGGGTTAGAGAAAAAAGTTTGAAACACATCAAGAATCATAAACTTAAAATTTGGCATCAATATATAAATTTAAATTTAGCATCAATAATATAAGAATCGATGTAGTTTTAACGTAAAACCCATCGTCAAAGTACAAAATTGGCGTCTGTCTGTTGAAAATATATTAGCAAACGTTCCGGTGCTCAATAACAGGAATTTCTGTGGTCTTTGATATGCACAACAGAAAATGGAAATTCTAAAAGCAATAATTTACCAATAAAACCAGTGATCGATAATTTCACCTCTTATGAAATACCTCAATGTTATCCTTTGAGATCATATTGATGTGCGCAAATTTCAAACCACGTAGCCTGTGTCGAAGCTTGAAAAAGAGAAGATGCAAAGCCTTCCGCTGGAACCATTCTGAGCAGAGCAATGATCATGTAGAAATGGACTTTTGGTTGAGCGAAGTAATAATAAAGCGGGGAGGCACAGACACAGACAAAATGAAGAGGAGAACCCGGGCAATCACTGTGCGATCTATTAAAGTTAACAAATCCAGCTCCCTTCCTGTAGCAAATTTCCAACTTCAAGATTATCAGGCGAAGAGCTCCAACTTCACCAATTTCTACTTCAATGTTTTCTATTCTGTCAATTGCACCGTTTTATTCTTTTCCAATTTTTCCTTTCTTTACAATTGTAGTGCTGAAATCATAAGAACTAGTAAGCCTATAAAAAGGCAATCGTTTGTATCAATTAAATCATCCCTTCAAAAAACATTTCCTTCTCCCTTTGTGTATAACAATCTGGTATCATAGCTATACCTCTATAGTTATCTTGCCCGAATCAAAATCCATCGCCCTTGGATTTGTTGTTCTCGATTGAGCAGCAACGAGCCCCGATCTTGTTCACCTCCGAGACCACTCAACTCAGCACAAATCCAACCCATTTGACCTGTCATAAAAACGGTGACTAAGAAGCCATCAAGGATCGTCGACATCAGCAACAAAATCGGAGTCCTGCTGCATCATTTCAACCCATCTGCTCCCAGCCCTCAGTGAGCCTCGCTATGGCCATCGCCAGCTCATCAGTGAACCGGCACCACAGTAAAGACACTCTTTTATAGTAAGCGTCTGGTCAATCACTGTGTGTAAGTTTCGAAAGGCACTCTATGGATTAAAACAAGTACCCAGGGCATGATATGATAGGATTGTTGAATTTCTTGCTCATATTGGCTATTCAGTAACACATGTGGATTCTAGCTTGTTTGTTAAGACTAACAGAAAACAACTAGTTCTTATGTTAGTATATGTGGATGATCTAATCTTAACAGGAGATTGGGAAGAAGAAATTCTTCTAACAAGGGAGAATTTATCAGTTCACTTTAAGATGAAAGAATTGGGCCATTTGAAGTACTTTCTTGGCCTAGAAGTTGAGTACACTAATGAAGGGATCATTCTTCACCAACAGAAGTACTCCAGTGATTTGCTAAAAAACAGTTTGGAATGTTGAATTGCAAATCTGTTTCAACGCCAATGCAATTAAATGCAAAGATATGTGGCCAAGAAGGAAAAGATTTGGAAGACGCAACGATGTATCGACAGCTAGTAGGTAGTCTGATCTACCTAGTTCTAACATGACCTAACATTTCTTATGCAGTCAGAGTAATGAGTCGGTACATGTAAAATCCTAAGAAACCTCATTTGGAAGCAGTTAGAAGAATTATGAGATATATAAAAGGTATTCTTAGTTATGGTACTTTGTATAGAAAAGGTGAAGACATGCGGCTAGTTAGCTATTGTGATGTCAACTATGTAGGTGATCATGACACCCGACGATCAACCACTGGGTATGTATTTATGCTTGGAATTGGAGCAGTTTCCTAGTGCAAAAAAAGACAACCGATTGTGTCTTTGTCAACAACAGAAGCAGAATACAGAGCAACAACAATGGCTGCTACTATTATTGAAAAACTTGCACCAGCCAATGCAATATACGATTCCCTTGTATTGTGATAATCTGTCAATAATATGATTAGCTAAAACCCCAGCGTTTCATGCAAGAACCAAGCACATGGAAGTTCATTATCATTTCATTCAAGAAAAGGTTTTCGAAGAAGAAGTGGAGCTGAGACTGACTAATACGGAAGATCAAATCAAAGATCTGTTTACTAAGAATCTGAGTGGGAACAAATTTAAGACTTTCATCATCAGCTTGGCATGGTGAAAAGAGTAGGAGCTGAGGTTGAGGGGGAGTGTTAAAGTCAGCAACTCGAGCTCCCTTCCTATAGCAAATTTCCAACTTCAAGATTATCAAGTAGAGAGCACCGACTCCACCAATTTCTGCTTCAATGGTTTCTATTTTGTCAATTGCACAGTTTTCTCTTTTCCATTTTTTCCTTCCCTTATAGCTGTAGTATTGAAATTATCAGAATTAGTAAGCCTATAAAAAGGCACTCATTTATATCAATTAAATCATCGCTTCAAAAAACATTTCCTTCTCCCTTTGCGTTCAACATGATCTCCTCTCGAAACACAAAAATCATGAATTTTTATTAAAATTTGGGTGACCTGCCATGAAAATGCACCTGTCATGGCAAAGGTCGGATGACAAAGATATTACAGGAAGACTCAGCCTCTTTTTCCATTTAGGCCTTCTATCCTCCCACCATATCTTTTTCATCCATTTTAACTAACATGAAGATCAAATCTTATTCATCGACAGATTTCACACGAATTCGAAAAGCCTAAAAAAACACCACCTATAATATAGATCGTAGACCGATCTACAAATATAAGACAACCACACGTCCTGGCGACTGCCATGATGAGCAGATCTGAAGAGGAAAGGACGCACTATAGGAAGAAACGCCCTAATGTATTCTGATTCTGACTCAAGTTGGCTATTCTTTTCTAATTTTGTTTCTCATTGATATTTAAGGAGAAGAGAGAAGGATTTCAGCATGAAGGCATTGATTTTTGAAACATCTCATTGGTGCACTTCAGATTTAGAAACAAACAGAAACACCCTGAGTGGACTCACTCATTTTTCGACTTAGATTGTTAGAGAAAATAGCAATAATTGGAACAATTTATCTAAATGCAAGGCTTTATGGAAAATCACTGTCTTAAGTCAGAAATTCTCTCTCTACGGCCTGCTGGGATCTAACCCTAGGGTTAACGCCTTCTTCACCAGCTTCTGTGCACACTAAAGTGTGTAGTAGGAACTGTCTCCAAAATTAAAAGAAGACAGATAAATGCAGAATTTTTGTGTAAGACAAAATACATGTATAAGGTGTTTGTATGTAGAATAAAATGCTTGAAGTAGATGGAGCAAATAAAGATACATGAGAAAAGAAAAACAGAGAAAATGAGCAATATTCAAGAGTCTCCATATTGAGCAGATGCATAAGTCATATATATAACATAAACAATGAACGTTGGAGCATGAACGTTGGAGTATGACTGCTGGTAATAGAATCTATAAATAATGAACATTGGAGTATAAATGATAGCAAGTGTAGGGTCCAAGTTATGGACCAACACCAACAATGTTAATATCGTAAAGTCACATAACTTTTGTTAAAGTCAATCAAAAGTTACAGTAGCTTATTCATTCACCAAAGAGTTTGTTAAATCGTTAAATAACTTAAGTTTTTCAACACCTTGTTTATCACCAAATGGATGGCAAGGTAGGTTATTTTTGCATTATTTTTGGTTATACAAGTTCATAATTGATCATAAATTGATTATTAAAGATCATGTTATATCTAATGTATGGTATCAGAGTCATTTCATGATTATATGAATTGAATAAAGATTTTATATTTTCTCAGTAAGGAAATAAAAAAATAAACATGTTTTGATTTAATAAATTATATATATTGTTTGGATCAAACTCTAAGTACCACAAAAAAGGCCAAAATGAGGTTCATCACTTTCATGTGAAAAATCATCAGAATCTAATGAAAATTTACTACAATCCGGTGAAAAACCAACAAAAATAGTCGTCAAAAATTGCATGTTTCAATGATTGCACAAAGATATAGCTCATGCACTAGGAGTTGCTGATTGGAACACACTAGTATTTGGCACATACATCCCACATGCACTAGTATTTATTACCAATGGTACATGCATTAGTGCATCGTTGCACGTTTGACATATATATGCATGACACGTGCCATAACTTGGTGGGGGAAAGTGGGTGCACATGGGGCATTTATAGCACATATTTCATGATGTTGGATGTACGTTGAGCCCGTGAAGCATAACGTGGGCACATTTATGCATAAGTGCTATCATCAACATATTATAAAACAACAAAACTAAAATTTTTTGGAATTTACTAAATAAACCTCAAGTTCCTCTTGATCAATTTTAGAGTCCTTTAAATTCTTAAAATGAGCTTTTAAAACATTTTTGGATTTATTACATTTTTAATAAATAAGATTTAACTCCATAAAAGTTTAAATAAAAGTTTTTAATTCATAATTGAGTGAATTTTTAATAAAATAGACTTGAAATATAAGAGATAGATACTAGTTTGGTATTTCATACAGTTGATCTATTGTTGTATATTGCACAATTTATCACTACATTAAGATTTTTTGTTATGAATTCTCGAATAATGAATGTTGATAATATTTTACAAGACTGGTATATGACAATGAACAAGTGCATAAGGATTTTATATTGACTATTGGTAAGTTGTTACATGTTAATTCCCACGCATGTAAATGTGATAATAATGTACATGTATATCCCTTTTACTTGTAAAACAATTTGAGTACTAATAAGAATGAAGTCACTATAGTGACATTTTAAGTTGGTGTTAGATTGTTTCACTTGCATGTAAGATGCTAATCGCAAACTGTAAGTATAACGATGTTGTCCAAGTAATAAAAACTAGTAAGACTAGGTTGTGTCTATAAGGATTGAGTAAAAAAGTGTAAAAACCTAGCTTTAATAGTACTAGGCAAAGAAATTTCATTAAAATTTTGATTAACTAAAAAAAAAAAATTAGTAAAGTAAATCTAATTCACTACTCACTAATTATATTAAGCAAATTGACTAACTGTTTACAAAATATAATACTAAATTAAAGATGAAGTTAATTTAAGATATTATTTTCTCCTAAGGGTTGAGTGATGTAGCTAAAATTTAGTCTCCTAAGGGTTGAGTGATGTAGCTAAAATTTCCTAACTAAATATACCCTATAGGTAGCTTTTAGTTTTCTTTGTAGGTCTTTACCCATTAGTGATTAACTCCTTTCTCCCAAAGGTGAGTCAACCACTTCTATTTAGGAAACCTCAGTAATCCCTTACTTAAGTAATTTCTTAAGGAGACCTTAAGTGCAATTCTAAATCTAACCTCCTGGAACTCTTAGGATTCCCAACACATCAAGAAATGATTGCTTGGGAAATTTACACCTTTAAGAGAAGGGTGATTTTGCTAGAAGATAAGAGAGAAATTAGCGATAGATTTACACCTTTAAGAGAAGGGTGATTTTGCTAGAAGATAAGAGAGAAATCAGCAGTAAATTTATGCTTTTAAGAGAAAGGGTGATTTTGCTAGAAGATAAGAGAGAAATCAGCGGTACATTTACACCTTTGAGAGAAAGTTGATTTTGCTAGAAGATTATATCTTCTAGTTATATCTTCTAGTAAAATCACCCTTCTCTTAAAGGTGTAAATTTACCTAGTATCTTCTAGCAAAATCACCTTTCTCTTAAAGGTGTAAATTTACCAAGCAATCAAATCCATGATTAAAGACTTCCATTCAAGCACAGAGAGAAATCAATGAGAAAATGAAAAACAAATATAGATTAGACTTAGTAAAATATCAAAACATCACTAAAATCTCAAATCTCTTAGAAGAACATAGGAAATCTAGTCGCTAATCACGTTTACCAACTTAAATCCAACATATACTCCAAATCAATCTAACAACATATAAGGATGTAATGAGAAAAGAAAGAAGAACAACTCTAAAGAATGAGTCCTTAAGCCTTTTGGTTAATTTCCTAAGGCTTTCTAAGTCTTCTTTTCTTCTTGTCACCTTGCCTAGTTCTAATTTTTTTTCTCCTCTTTACGTATCCTTTATCCATCTTACCCTCTTCTCCAATCTAGATCTCATCCTATCCTTGTCTCCTTAATCTTTCCCTTTTTTACCCTTTCTTGGTGTCTAAGGTTTAGTTAAGATGTGAATCATCCTTGTTTTTTCCATCTTTGGTAGAGTGGTCTTTACTTTCTCTTGATAGATATCAAAATCTTGTAATTATTCTTTCAATGCTCTAGCCTTGTATTGATGTTGTAGTATCGAGGTTAAAACGTGATATTCACTGTAGCATTAAGATTTGATTTGTCAATTTTTTCTCCAATGATAATATAACTTCATATTAATGTTATAACATCAAAGTTTCAGTTTGCTCCTTATTTCCAAAGCTAAAACTTCATATTGGTGTTATAGCATCAAAGACAAAATTTGCATAAAACTTGCACACTTTTTTAAAAAGTTCTTCCTAGTATTTTAACTTCATCCCTGCATCAAAATAACATAATTAAGATAGAGGAATACAAAATAAAATTAATTTAAAGCTTAAATATAGGTTAAAAACAAAGTATTTCATAAAAATATCATAAAGGATGTCTCTAGTTTGTACTTGATTATTTTGCCCATATAGGTATTAACATTATATAAGACTTTGAGATGGGTATAAGGACATTTAGTAGAGGATAACCATTGGTTAAATGGCCTATGTACCCATAAGTGGTAGAATTATAAAAGTTAATGATGTGTACTCTAATTGCTTATATGTGGAGATCTTATCTATATGTATTATGCATTCAACCTACAAGTGTTTCATGATATCTTTGATAAGATGTTCATTACGTATACTATTTATGACTTTAAGTATCATTATTATCTTGTATTTGTGCTAATAATATATATTATTTGTTTTAGGTCACCTTTTCTACTAACAACAATAATGTCACTATTGAATCCTTCGCTAGTTTAAATTTCAAAAAGTGAAAGTAGGATGTGAAGTTTGCCTTGGAGATGATAGATAATAATGTGGCTAAGATCAAAAATAGGTCGCCAATTCCTATATCCATTAACACTAAAGCAAATAAAGTTTCCTATACAACTTAGGAGTGGTCAAATAGGATGTGCTATTTGACCATAAAGAGATCAATTCTCGACTATCTACTTAGTAGATTTCCTTAAACTATCATAGATAAAGATTTTCTTAGAGGATATCATTTAATGTTAAAATTGTTACTATATTGAAATAATTATATTCTATGAGATGCATAAGGGCAGAAGTAGGGGAACACATCATTATAATGATCCAACTACAAAAATAAACTGAAAACTTTAGATATTGTTATTTCTAATGTTGTATAATTCACCAAACTATAAACACTCTTCCTTTAAAGTTTAGTATTCTTGTTACTACTTACGATTCCCAAGATGAAGTTTAGGATGTAAATATCATGATTGTACGTTATATTATTAAAGAGAAAAAACTAAAATAAAACACCAACTAGACAACTTTAATTGTAATCAAAGGGAAAGCAAAGGCCAGACCCAAAAGATTTAAAGGTAAGGCTTCTAAATTCCCTCCAGTTAAGGATATTATTCAGAATAGTACTATAAGGGCTCTTATGGATTTAATAAAGAGTATAAGGTGTTTCTCTTGTAAAAAAAAGAGACATAAAAAGTAAGAATGCATAATGTACAAAACCTAGAAAGAAAAGCAAGAATTATTAGGGCTTCATGCTAAATAGAAAGCCAAATAAGGAAGAGTTAAACTCTACAGTCAGAAAAAATGAAAAAGTTGAAGATGTCATAAAGTAGATATTTGTTTGAACCTAGATATTGGTTCCAAGCTTATATTATTGCTTCATTTTTTAATGAAGAGGGCTATACTTTTGTAATTAAGAATTCCATTGTATAGTTATCTTTCAATGTAAAACATATAGGTACAACCTTCTTATCCTATTGTTTGTATAGAAAGTGTCTTAACTCTTAATGATGTTTATGCTTCATATATTATTGAACATGTATGATATTAGTAAACGACTCCTGATAAAAGATAAATTATATATATATAGTGATATAAGAGATTGGGCATTTTTTTAAAAAAAATTTAGATATTATTAAAGGATAACATTTTTATAAATCTAGATTTTGATAATCTAAAAACATGTATTGATTATTATAGGAAGAAGTTGGCCAAGGTAAAGAAAAAGTCTTTTAAAAATCATGCATACTAACATGTATAGACCCTATACATCTATTATCTATAACTTAAGATACTTTTCCATATTCATTAATGTTATTCCCATGATTGTTATGTGTTCTTACTTAAGAAAAAGTCTATGGTTCTTGATAAATCTTTAATATTGAATTTAAGAACTAAATGGGGGACTTGATCAAAGTTGTTAGCTCTGATCATTGAAGAAAGTTATGGATGGGGTTTCTATATAAGAAATGTGTATGACTAATATTTAGAATCATATGAAATAGTGACTCAGTTTACTAAACCAAATAGTTTGACTAGAATGGTGTGACTGAAAGGTAGAATTGCACTCTAAAAGATATAAGAAAGAAGCACGTAGAGAAGGACTAACCCACCTAATTACCATTAGGGAGAAACTATAAAGACTGTCATGTACGTTCATAACAAATTCACAAGAAAAAAAAAATCAACACACCAATTAAACTCTAAAAAGGGGTATAAACTAAGCCTCACTCATCTGCCTGTATAGGGTCACCCTATTAAGGTGCACTATATAATCCTTATAAAGATAAATTGTATTCTTATTTAGCTTGTTATTATTTTAAAGGATATCCTGACCACTCTCGCTGATATGAGTTTTACTATAGAGATAAAGGATTTAAAATAGTGGAATCAAAAAAAGAAAATTTTCTATAACATAATGTTAAGATAAGAATGGAAGCTCTCACCTTTTAGATGATAAAAAAGTGGGTACGACTATCATATCTTATCTATTGCTTATTCAGCTAAGGTTAATTGATCTAAGTTTAAACACCATACAATACATGAGCATGGACCTATACATGTACAGATCAAGGTTCTTGAGGTACATGATCATGTTAAGCTAATTCAATTAAAAAGATCTACTTGAGTGAGGAGACCTACAATATCATCTATTTATATTTTTTTTAAGTAAATAAGATTATGATATTGGACGTGGTGGATCCAATTACTTTTACTAATTTTGTTTTTGAACCTTATATATATTTGTGGTAGAATGTTATGAGGGGAAAATGTGATAAATGAAGTATAATCAGGTGTAGGAGCTTGTAGATTTACCTTATAACTGCAAAAGTATTGGTTATGAATAGGTTTACAATATTAGAAATTATTCCCAAAGTAAGGTTGAGCAATTCACTCAAAGAAAAGGTATTGAATTTAACATCACCTTTTCTTTTATGTCTTCAAAAGATGTATTTAGAATGATTATATTAGTAGTAGCTCGTTTTGATATTGTAACGCCTCACTCCCGCTGGACCCGAACAAGATATCGATGATGATATCCAAGTCCGTGTCCCACGAGGGTGGTGTGCCACATCACTAAACATTCAAAAGTCGGTATATATATATATATATTTTTAAAACACACAACATAAAGTACAGAAAATCAGTAGCCAAAACATTCCATTTTGTTTTATAACCATTTGATACAACACAATGAAATTAACAGAAACTTTTATTAGTTGATTGGGCCCATTTCAAATT
>JANZXR010021417.1:0-15320 GCA_027575705.1 Erythroxylum echinodendron
GCAAGTGACATGTGTCACTTGCCACATGTCACAAGCCTAAGCCTTCACTTGGTTTCTTTCCAATTAAAATTCAATTTTTAGTCCAATTTTCCCTAAAATTCCAATGGCTCAATTTAATAACTCCTACAATCATTTATCAAAAATTTTAGTGCCATTGGACAGTCAGTTTCACTATCGGTACACAATCAACCTATCGCTTGGCATTTTTCCAGTCCGAAATTGACCCCGAAAAATTTCCAGAAAAATTTCTAAAATTCTCTAAAAATTAGAAAACCACTATAACCCTCTTCAATACAATTTTTATACACACAAATCATATTTTTCACAATTCACATTTTTCACAATTAACCGGGAAATGTCATGAATGCATGTCCAGTCATTTTTCATGTGCAAAAATCACTGCTCATGTGTATATGTATATTATATAATGGATGAGCATGAGATGTGTTTTCCTAATTTCTCCGATTGATCTCACATGTACCAGTTTCTATGGTTCAACCCTTTGTATGAAAACGGGATGTTACAGCGACCATACCAATAGGTTATTTTTCCCACCGAATGTCCACCACGGCATGTTTTTTCCACCGAATGTGCCTAACGATTGCCAAAAGGTTATTAGTCCCACTAAAGTTGTGCCAACAAGTTATTTTGTCAACCAAAGGTGTGTCAGCATGCTGTTTTGCCTACCGAAGTTGCACCAACAGGCTGTTTTACCCACTTAAGGTGCCTAACGACCATACCAACGGGCTAATTTGGCCTTCAAATGTGTGTCAATGTGTTATTCTTCCCATCAAAGGTAGCTAACGACTTTGCAGATGAGATATTTTGCCCACCAAAGGGGCCTAGCGACCATGCCAACGTGCTTTTTCCCACTGGAGGTGTGTCAATGGGCTATTTTCCCCACCTAAGGTGCCTAGCGACCATGTCAACGGGCTCTTTTGGCCGCCAAATGGGTGCTGACGAGCTATTTTTCCCACCTAAGGCAACTAATGACTCTGTCAATAGGCTATTTTGCCAACCAAAGGTGTGCCAATGGGCTGTGTTTTCCATCGAAGGTGTGCCAACAGACTATTTTTCCCATCAAAGGTGTGCCAACATGCTGTTTTTCCCACTAAAGGTCCCCAACGGATAGTTTTTCCTGCCTAAGGTGCCTAGCAATTGTGTCAATGGGTTATTTTACGCACCAAAGGTGCCCATCGACCATACCAGCATGTTGTTTTTCCCACCAAAGGTGTGCCAATGAGTTGGTTTTCCTATCAAAGGTGCCTAGCAATTATGCCAACGTGCTATTTTTCCCATCAAAGGTGTGTAAATGAGAGTTTTTCCCATCAAAGGATTGCCAATGTGTTGTTTTTCACATCGAAGGTGTGCCAACGGGCTATTTTGCCTACTGAAGGTGTGCCAACGAGTTGTTTTTTCCACCGAAGGTGCCCAACGAATTGTTTTTCCCACCTAAGGTGCCTAGCGACCATGTCAACATGCTATTTTTGCCACCAACTGTGCGCCAATGGGCTATTTTTCCCACCAATGCTGCGCCATAGACTATTTTTTCCCACTAAACATAGCTAACGACTTTGCCAATGGTCTATTTTGCCTACCGAAGGTGTGCGAACAGGCTGTGCTTCCCACCAAAGGTGTGCCAACAGGTTGTTTTTCCCATCGAAGGTGTGCCAACGTGCTGCTTTTTTGACCAAAGGTGCCCAATGTACTATTTTTCCCACCTAAGGTGCCTAACAATCGTGCAAATGGGCTATTTTTCCCACGGAAGGTGCCTATCGACCATGCCAAGTTGCTGCTTTTCCCACCGAAAGGGTGCCAATATGCTGCTTTTCCTATCAAAGGTGCTCCAATTAACTGTTTTTCCTACCGAAGGTGCCTAACAAGTGTTCCATCTTGCCAATCTACTTTTTTTCCCACCAATGGTGTGCCAACAGACTGTTTTTCCTATCGAAGGTGCCTAGTGATCATGCCAACATGTGGTTTTGCCATCGAAGGTGTGCTAACAGGCTATATTTCCTACCGAGGGTGCCCAACGAGTTGTTTTTCATATCAAAGGTGCCTATCGACCATGACAACGTGTTGTTTTTCCCACTAAAGGTGTTGCAGTAGGCTGTTTTTCCCACTGAAGGTGCCCAGCAATGATGGCAACATGTTGCTTTTCCCATTGAAGGTGTGGCAACTGGCAGTCTTCCAACGAACTATTTTGGCCACCGAAGGTTTTCCAACGGGCTGTGTTTTCCATAAAGGTGTGCCAAGAGGCTGTTTTTCCCACCAAAGGTGTGCCAATGTGTTGTTTCTCCCAGCGAAGGTTCCTAGCAGACTGTTTTCCCCAGCTAAGGTGTCTGGCTACTATGCCAGCAGGATATTTGTCTCATCGAAGGTGCCTATCGACCATGCCAATGTACTGTTTTTACCGAAGGTGTGCCAAAGGGTTGTGTTTCCCACCAACAGTGTCCAACGGGTGATTTTGCCTACCAAAGGTGCTTAGTGACTTTACCAATGGGTTGTTTTGCCTACTGTAGGTGTGCTAATGGGCTGTTTTTCCCACTATGGGGCCCATCTAACTATTTTTGCCACCTTAGCTACTTAATGACTGCACCAACGGGTTATTTTTCCCACCGAATGTCCACGACAGTATGTTTTTCCCACTGAAGGTGCCTAAAGATTGCCAATAGGTTATTTTTCCCACCAAAGTTATGCCAACAAGTTGTTTTGTCGACTGAAGGTGTATCAGCATGCTGTTTTGCCTACCAAAGTTGTGCTAACAAAATGTTTTACCCACTTAAAGTGCTTAACGACCGTGCCAACAGGCTAATTTGGTCGTCAAATGTGTGTCAATGTGTTATTTTTCCCATCAAAGGTAGACAACAACTTTGCAAATGAGCAATTTTGCACACCAACAAGGTCTAACTATCGTGCCAGCATGCTTTTTTCCCACCATAGGTGTGCCAATGGGCTACTTTTCCCACCTATGGTGCCTAGAGACCATGTCAACGGGCTATTTTAGCCGCTAAATGGGTGTCGATTGGCTATTTTTCCCATTGAAGGCAGCTAACAACTCTATCAACGGGTTGTTTTGTCTACCAAAGATGTGCCAATTGGTTGTGTTTCTCATCGAAGGTGTGGCAATAGACTATTTTTCCCACCAAAGGTGTGCCAATGTGTTGTTTTTCCCACCGAAGGTCCCCAACGGATAGTTTTTCCTGCCTAACATTCCTAGCGATCATGCCAACGGGTTATTTTACACACCAAAGGTGCCCATCGATCATACCAGTGTGTTGTTTTCCCACCAAAAGTGTGCCAATGAGTTGGTTTCCCTACCGAAGCTGCCTAGCAATTATGTTAACGTGCTACTTTTCCCATCAAAGGTGTGCCGACAGGAGTTTCTCCCGTCAAAAGATTGCCAATGTGCTGCTTTTCCCATCGAAGGTGTGCCAACGGGTTGTTTTGCCTACTGAAGGTATGCCAACGAGTTGTTTTTCCCACCAAAGGTGCCCAACAAATTGTTTTTCCTACCTAAGGTGCCTAGTGACCATGCCAACAGGCTATTTTTGCCACCAAAAGTGCACGAATGGGTTGTTTTTCCCATTAATGCTACCCTATAGACTATTTTTCCCATTGAATGTGGCTACTGACTTTGCCAACGGGTTGTGTTACCCACAGAAGGTGTGCCAATGCTGTGTTTTAAAGGTTCCCAACGGGTTATTTTGCTTACTGAAGGTGCATAGCGACTGTACCAATAGGCTATTTTTCCAACCAAATGTCCACCATGGTATGTTTTCCCCACCAAAGGTGCCTAACGGTTATGCCAACGGGTTGTTTTATCTATCTAAGATGTAACAACAAGCCGTTTTGCTTGTCTGAGGTGTGC
Organism: Erythroxylum echinodendron; assembly: GCA_027575705.1. Classification (NCBI taxonomy): domain Eukaryota; kingdom Viridiplantae; phylum Streptophyta; class Magnoliopsida; order Malpighiales; family Erythroxylaceae; genus Erythroxylum; species Erythroxylum echinodendron. The sequence goes on from JANZXR010021417.1 coordinate 3,872, forward strand.
CAACCAGATGTTTTTCATGCCTAAGGTGCCTAGCGACCATGTCAATGGGCTATTTTGGTCCCTGAATGGGTGACAACGGGTCGTTCTTCCCACCGAAGGTGCCCCAGGGACTATTTTTCCTACCAAATGCACCTAGCTACTTTGCCAGTGGGCTGTTTTGCCCACCAAAGGTGTGCCATCGGGCTATTTTGCCAACCAAAGGTGTGCCAACAGGCTATTTTCCAACCGAAGGTCAACCACGACATGTTTTTCCCACCGAAGGTGCCTAACAAAATGTTTTCTACATCGAAGGTGCCTAACAACCGTGCCAACGACCTGTTTTTCCCATCAAAGGTGCCCCGCGAATTGTTTTTCCCATCAAAGGCACTTGGTGTCTTTGCCAGCAGGACATTTTACCCACCGAAGGTGTGCCAGCGGGATTTTTTGCCTACTGAAGGTGTGCCAATGTGCTATTTTACCCATCTAAGGTTCCTAGCGGCCATGCCAATGAGCTATTTTTGACGTAAAATGTGTACCAAAGGGTTATCTTTCCCACTGAAGGCAACTAGCGTCTTTACCAACAGGTTATTTTGTCCACCGAAGGTGCCCAGCGACCATGCCAACATGCTTTTTCCCATATTGACGGTGTGCCAATGGGCTATTTTTCCCATATAAGGTGCCTAGTGACAATGGCAACGAGCCATTTTTATCGCGAAATATGTGCCAATGTGCTATTTTTAACATCGAAGGTGCCCCACGGACAGTTTTTCCCACCGAAGGTAACTAGCAACTTTGTCAAAGGGCTATTTTCCCATGGAAGGTGTCCCGACGGGCTGTGTTTCCCACCAAAGATGTGCCAACAGGTTGTTTTTTCCACTGAAGGTGTGCCAACGTGCTATTTTCGCCCCGAATGTTTGCTACAGATTGTTTTTCCCACTGAAGGTGCATAATAACTATGCCAACGGACTATTTTGCCTACCAAAAGTGTGCCAACGGACTATTTCACTGATCAAAGGTATGCCAATAGGCTGTTTTGCCTATCAAAGGTGTACCAATGTGCTATTTTTCCCACCCAAGGTGCCTAGTGGATATACCAACGTGCTATTTTGACCGTAAAGCTAATAGGCTATTTTTTCAACAAAGGTGCCCCAAGGATTATTTTCCCCACTAAAGGCAGCTAGTGACTTTGCCAACGGGCTGTTTTGCCCACTGAAGGTGTGCCAATAGACTGTTTTCCCACCAAAGGTGTGCCAATAGGCTATTTTACCCACCAAAGGTGCCTATCGACATTGCCAACGTGTTGTTTTTCCCATCAAAGGTGTGTCAATTGGCTTGTTTTCCTACCCAAGGTGCCTAGCGATAATGCCAATGTGTTGCTTTTCCTATCGAAGGTGTGCCAACTGGCAGTTTTTCCCACCGTAGGATTGCCAACGCGCTATTTTTCCCATTGCAGATGTGCCAATGGGTTGTTTTTCCCAATGCAAGTGCCCAACGAATTGTTTTTCCCACCAAAGGTGCCTAGCGACCATGCCAATGGGCAATTTTGTCCACTAAAAGTGCACCAACGGGCTGTTTTTCTCACCTAAGCTACCCCATGAATTGTTTTTCCCATCGAAGGCACCTAGCGACTTTGCCAATGGGTTGTTTTGCCCACCAAAAGTGTGCCAACAGGCTATTTTACATGCTAATGGTGTGCCAATGGGCTATTTTTCCACTGAATGTGCCTAACGGATAGTTTTTGCGACCTAATGTGCATAGTGACCGTGCCAAAGGGCTATTTTATCCACCGAATGTGCACCAATGGGCTATTTTCCTACTGAAGTTACCCCACAGACTATTTTCCCACCGAAAGATACCCAATAGGCTATTTTGCCAGGTACCCAGTGTCTCCACCAACGAGCTATTTTCCTAACCAAATGTCTGCCAAGATATTTTTTCCACTGAAGGTACCTAATGACTATGCAAATTGACAGTTTTTCCTTCCTAAGGTGTGTAGCGACCATGCCAATGGGCTATTTTATGCACCAAATGAGCCCATTGACCATGCCGATGTGTTGTTCTTCCCACCAAAAGTGTGCCAATGGCCTAGTTTTTCCACCGACGATTCCTACCAATTATGTCAATGTGCTATTTTTCCCATCGAAGGTGTGCCAACAGGCTATTTTGCCTATTGAAGGTGTGCCAACGAGTTGAAGGTGCCCAACAGATTGTTTTTCCCACCTAAGGTGCCTAGCGACCATGCCAACTGGCTATTTTGTCCATCGAAAGTCTGCCAACGAGCTGTTTTTTGGACAAAAGTTACCCCACGGACTGTTTTTACTATCGAAGGCACTTAACGACTTTGCCAATAGGCTATTTTGCCTACTAAAGGTGTGCCAACATATTGTTTTACCTACCAATAGTGTGCCAATGGGTTGTTTTTCCACCGAATGTGCCAAATGAACTGTTTTTTCCACCTAATGTGCATAGTGACCGTGCCAATAGGATATTTTTGCCATCGAATGTCCGTTAATGTTCTATTTTTCCTATCAAAACTACCCTACAAACTGTTTTTCCCTCTGAAAGCAGCTAGAGACTTTGCTAACAGGCTGTGCCAATGGGCTGTGTTTTGAAGGTGCCTAGCGACTATACCAATAGGCTATTTTTCAAACAAAATGTGCTTCACGGCATGTTTTTCCTATTGAAGGTGCCTAAAGGTTTTGAAATGGGCTGTTTTGCCAATCTAAGGTGTGCCAAAAAGCTATTATGCCTACCGAAGGTGCGCCAACTGGTTGTTTTTCACACCTAAGGTGCCTAGCAACCATGCCAATGGTCTATTTTGGTCGTCGAATGTGTGGCAATGGGTCGTTCTTCCCACCAAAGGTGCCCCACAAACTGTTTTCCCTGCTAAAGGCACCTAACTATTTTGCCAACGGGCATATTTGCCCACCAAAGGTGAGCCAGTAGGCTATTTTGCTTATCGAAGGTGTGCTAATAGGCTGTTCTTCCATCCAAAGGTCCACCATAACATGTTTTTCCCATCAAAGGTGCCCAACAAACTGGTTTTCACATTGAAGGTGCTGAACAACAGTGCCAACAAGTTGTTTTTCCCACCGAAGGTACCCGACAAACTATTATTCCCATCAAAGGCAGCTAGTGACTTGCCAGCGGGCAGTTTTGCGCACTGAAGGTGTGCCAGCGAGATTTTTTGCCTATCGAAGGTATGCCAATGCGCTTATTTTGTCACCGAATGTCTGCCACGACAAGTTTTTCCCATCGAAGGTGCCTAATGACTGTGCCAATGAGATGTTTTGCCCACCAAAGGTGTGCCAACGAGTTGTTTTGTTGACCAAAAGTGTGCCAATAGGTTGTTTTGCCTACCGAAGGTGTGCCAAGGGGTTGTTTTGCCCACCTAAGGTTCCTAAAGACCATGCCAACGAGGTATTTTTGCCACAAATTTTATGCCGATGGCCTGTTTTTCCCACCAAATGTAGTTAGCGTCTTTACCAACTGGCTGTTTTGTCCACTGAAGGTGCCTAGCGACTGTGTGAACGTGCTTTTTTCCACCCAAAATTGTGCCAACGGGCTATTTTCCCACCTAAGGTTCCTGGCGACCACGTCAACAAGTTATTTCGCTAAGGAATGTGTACCAAGGGGTTGTTTTTCCCACCGAAGGTGCCCCACTGATAGTTTTTCCCACTGAAGGCAGCTAGCAACTTTGTCAAAGGGCTATTTTTCCCACCAAAGGTGTGCCATCAGGCTGTGTTTCCCACTGAAGGTGTGCTAACAGGTTTTTTTCCCATCGAAGGTGTGCCAATATGCTATTTTTCCTACCAAAGAAGCCCAACGGATTATTTTTCCCAACTAAGGTGCGTAGCGATCGTGCCAACGGGCTATTTTACCCACCGAAGGTGCCTGTAGACTGTGGTAATGTGTTGTTTTTCCCACCAAAGGTGTGCCAATAGGCTAGTTTTCCCATCGAAGGTGCCTAGAGAATGTGTCAATTTGCTACTTTTTCCATTGAAGGTGTGCAAACGGGCAGTTTTTCACACCGAAGGATTGCCAACGTGTTGTTTTTCCCGTCGATTGTTTTGCCTACTAAAGGTGTGCCAACTGGTTCTTTCCCCATTGAATTTGCCCAATTGATTATTTTTCCCACTGAAGGTAGCTAGTGACATTGCCAACGGATTGTTTTGCCCACCTACGGTGTGTCAATGGGCTACGTTTCCACCAAAGGTGCCTAGCGACTGTATTGCCCACTGGAGATCTGTCAATAGGCTGTTTTGCCCACACAAGGTTCCCCATAGATAACTTTTCCCATCAAAGTCTTCTAGCTACTTTGCTAACGGGTTGTTTTTTCCACCGAAAGGGTGGCAATGGGCTATTTTGCCAACCGAAGGGGTGCCAACGAGAAGCTTTTTGACCAAAGGTGCCCAATGGACTGTTTTGCCACCTAAGGAGCCAATGACCTATTTTTCCCACTGAAAGCACCTGGTAACTTTTACAACGTACTGTTTTGCCCACAAAAGGTGTGCCAATGGGTTGTGTTTCCCACCGAAGGTGTCCAACAGGCTATTTTACTCACTGCAGGTGCCCACGACAGTACCAACGGGTTGTTTTACCTACTGAAGGTGTATCAACGGTCTATTTTGCCTCTCGAAAGTGTGCCAACGGGTTATTTTCCCACCAAATGTCCACCACAGACTATTTTTCCCAGCAAAGCTGCCTAACAACTTTGCCAATGTGTTGTTTTTCCCACCAAAAGTGTAGTAACGGTTTGTTTTTCACATCAAAGGTGTGCCATCAGGTTGTTTTTCCTACCAAAGTTATGCCAACGGGCTTTTTTCCTAACTAAGGCACTTAGCGACCATGCCAACGGGCTATTTTAGCTACCGAATGTGTGCTAATAAGCTGTTTTTCCCACCAAGGTTCCCCACGGATTAATTTTTCCATTGAAGGAAGCTAGCAACTTTGTCAACGGGCTATTTTTCCCACTGAAGGTGCCCAACTAACTGTTTTTACCACCTAAGGTGCCTCACGACGGTGTTAATGGGGTATTTTTCACACTGAATGTCTATCACGACATATTTTTCTCACCGAAGGTGCCTAGCGATAGTGCCAATGGGCTGTTTTACCCACCAAATGTGTGTCAATGAGCTGTTTTGTCGACTGAAGGTATGCTAACAAATTTTTTTGCCTATCGAAGTTGTACAAATAACCTGTTTTACCGACCTAAGGTGCTTAACAACTGTGCCAGTGAGAAATTTTGGACACCAAATGTGTGACAATGGGCGATTTTTCCCATCGAAGGTGTGCGAACGGGTTGTGCTTCCATCCAAAAGTGTACCAAACGACTGTGTTTCCCACTGAAGGTAGCTAACGACTTTGCCAACTGGCCATTTTTTCCACTGAAGGTGTGCGAACGGGCTGTGTTTCCCACCAAAGGTGTGCCAATAGGCTGCTTTTCCCACCGAAGATGTCCCAACGTGTTGTTTTTCTCACTGAAGGTGCCCAACGAAATGTTTTTTTACCACCAAAGGGACCTAGTGACCTTGCCAACAGGCCATTTTGCCCATAGAAGGTATGCCAATGGACTGTGTTTCCCACCAAGGGTGCCCAAAGGGGGGGTTTTCACACTAAAGGTGCCTATCGACTAAGCCAACGTGTTGTTTTTCCCACTAAAGGTGAACCAACGGGCTATTTTTCCCACGAAAGGTGTGCCAACGTGTTGTTTTTACCACTGAAGGTGCCCAACGGACTGTTTTTCCTAACTAAAGTGCTTGGTTACCTTGCCAGAAAGTTATTTGTCCTGAAAAAGATGCCTATCGACTATACCAACATATTGTTTTTCCCACCGAAGGTGTGCTAAGGGGTTGTGTTTCCTACCAAAAATGCCGAACAGGCTATTTTGCCTGTCGAAGATGCCTAGCGATTGTACCAACAGGCTATTTTGCCCACCATAGGTATGCCAACGGGTATTTTCTCATCCAAAGGTGTGCTAATAGGCTAATTTTCCCACCAAAGGTGCTCAACTAACTATTTTTGCCATTTTAGGTGCTTAGCGACCTTGCCAATGGGCTATTTTTCCCACTGAATGTCCACCACGACATTTTTTCCCATTGAAGGTGCCTAAAGACCATGCCAACGGACTATTTTACCCACCAAAGGTGCGCCATAGGGCTACTGTTTTACTAACAAAAGGTGTCCCAACAAGCTTTTTTGCCTATCAAAGGTGTGCCAATAGGCTGTTTTACCCACTAAGGTGTCGATTGACCTTGCCAACGGCCTAATTTGGCCATCGCATGTGAGCCAACAGGTTGTTTTTCCCATCAAACCTAGCTAGTGACTTTGCAAATGAGCTATTTTTCCCACTGAAGGTGTCTAGCAACCTTGCCAACGTTCTTTTTCCCACTGAAGGTATGCCAATAGGGTGCTTTTCCCACCTAAGGTGCCTAGCGACCATATCAATAGGCTATTTTAGCTATCGAATGTGTGCTAACAGGTTATTTTTCCTATTGAAAGTAGCTAGAGAATTTGCCAACGGGCTATTTTCCCCACCAAAGGTATGTCAATAGCCTGTGTTTCCCACCGATGGTGTGCCATCAGGCTATTTTTCCCACCGATCATGCGCCAACATGTTGTTTTTCCCACTGAAGGTGCCCAACAGACAATTTTTCCCACCTAAGATGCCTAGCAACCGTGCCAATGGGCTATTTTACACACTAAAGGTGCCCATTGACAATGCCAACGTGCTGTTTTTCCCACCGAAGGTGGGCCAATAGGCTATGTTTCCCATCAACGGTATGACAAAAAGTTGTTTTCAAAATTGAAGGTGTGCCAACGTGTTGTTTTTCCCACCGAAGGTGCTCAACGTAAAACTTTTCTCGGCTAAGTTGCCTAACGACTAGGCCAACGAGCTATTTTACCCACCAAGGTGCCTATAAATCGAAGGTGTGCCAATGGGCTAGTTTTCCCATCGAAGGTGCCTAGCGATTATGCCAACATGCTACTTTTCCCATCCAAGGTATACCAACGATCAGTTTTTCCCATCAAAGGATTGTCAACATGTTATTTTTCCCCATCAAAGGTTTGACAATAGGCTATTTTGCCTACTGAAGGTGTGCCAATGAGTTGTTTTTCCCACCGAAGGTGCCCAACAGATTGTTTTTCGCACCTAAAATGCATAATGACCATGCCAATGGGTTATTTTGGCCATCGAATGTGTGAAAACGGGCCGTTCTTCCCACCGAAGGTGCCCCACGGATTGTTTTTCCCACCAAAGGCACCTAGCTACTTTGCCAACAGGCTGTTTTGCCCATTGAAGATGTGCCAGCGAGCTATTTTGCCTACTGAAGGTGTACTAATATGCTATTTTTCCAACCGAAGATCCACCACGACATGTTTTTCCCACAAAAGGTGCCCAACGAATTGTTTTTCCCATTGAAGGCACCTAGTGACTTTGCCAACAGGCAGTTTTGCATACTGAAGGCGTGCTAACGGGATGTTTTACCGGCTGAAGGTGTGCCAACGGGCTATTTTTCCCATTAAATGTCTACCATGACATGTTTTTCCTGCCGAAGGTGCCTAACGTCCATGCCAACTAGCCGATTTGCCCATCAAAGGTATGCCAACGAGCTGTTTTACTTACCAAAGGTGTGCCAACAGGATTTTTACCTACCAAAGGTATGCCAACGGGCTATTTTACCTACCTTAGTTATCTAGCGACCATGCCAATGAGGTATTTTAGCCACAAAATATGTGCCAACAGGTTGCTTTGCCCTCCGAAGGCAGCTAGCATCTTTACTAGCAGGCTGTTTTGCCTACCGAAGGTGCCTAGCGACCGTGCCAATGTGCTTTTTTCCCACCGAAGGTATGCCAACGTGTAGTTTTTCCCACCAAAGGTGCCTAGTGACCATGTCAATGGGCTATTTTCATAGCAGAATGTGTGCCAACATGTTGTTTTTCCCACTGAAGGTGCCCCGCGTATAGTTTTTCCCATTGAAGGCAGCTAGCAACTTTGTCAACAAGCTATTTTTTCTACAATAGGTGTGCCAACGGTCTGTGTTTCACACCGAAGGTGTGCGAATAGGCTGTTTTTCCCACAGAAGGTCTGCCAACATTCTGTTTTTCCTACCAAAGGTGCCCAACAGAATGTTTTTCCCACCTAAGGTGACATGCTATTTTGCCCACCAAATGTTCCCCAACGGGCTGTTTTTCCCACCCAGGGTGTACCAACGGGATGATTTGCCCACCAAAGGTGTGCCAACGGGCATTTTTTCTATCTAAGACACCTAATGACCATGCCAACGGGTTATTTTAGCTGCCGAATGTGTGCCAACAGGCTATTTTCCCACCAAAGGTGCCCCACGGATTGTTTTTCCCATCGAAGGCAGATAGCAACTTTGTCAGCTGGCTATTTTTTTCACCAAAGGTGCCCAACCAACTGTTTTTCCCACCTAAGGCACCTAGCGATCATGTCAATAGGCTATTTTTGCCACCGAATGTGTGCCAACAAGCTGTTTTTCCCACCCAAGGTGTCCCACGGATAGTTTTTCCCACCGAAGGTAGCTAACGACTTTGTCAACGGGCTATTTTGTCCATCGAAGGTGTGTCATTGAGCTGTGTTTCCCACCGAAGGTGTGCCAACAGACTATGTTTCCCACTGAAGGTGTGCCAATGTGTTGTTTTTCTTACTGAAGGTGCCCAATAGACAGCTCTTTCCTCCTAAGGTGCCTAGCGACGGTGCCAATAGGCTATTTTACCCATCGAAGGTATCTATCGACCATAGCAATGTGTTGCTTTTCCCACCAAAGGTGTGCCAATGGGCTGGTTTTCCCAGCGAAGGTGCCTAACGATTGTGCCAACGTGCTGCTTTTCCCATTGCAGGTGTGCCAACAGGCAATTTTTCCCATCGAAGGATTGCCAACGTGCTATTTTTCCTACCGAAGATGTGCCAACGGACTGTTTTGCCTACTGAAGGTGTGTCAACAGTGTGTTTTTCCCACCAAAGGTGCCCCACGGACTGTTTTTCCCATCGAAGGTACCTAGTAAGTTTGCCAACGGGCTATTTTACCCACATAAGGTATGACAACGGACTATTTTTCTAACCAAATGTCTATCACAGCATGCTTTTCCCATCGAAGATGCCTAACAGTTGTGCCAATGGGATGTTTTGTAGGTCTAAGGTGTGCCAACTGGCTGTTTTCCCCGCCTAAAGTGTGCCAACTTGCTATTTTTCACAGCTAAGGTGCCTAGCGACTATGCCAACGGGCTATTTTGACCATGAATATGTGGAAATGACCCGTTTCTCCCACCGAAGGTGCACCAGGTAATGTTTTTCGCATCGAAGAAACCTAGTGACTTGGCCAGCGGGCAGTTTTGCCCACCAAAGGTGTGCTAGTGGGATGTTTTACCTATCGATGGTATGCCAACGAGCTGTTTTCCCACAGAATGTCTACTACGACATGTTTTTCCCACCGAATGAGCCCTACGACCGTGCTAACAAGGTATTTTGCCCACCTAAGGTGAGCCAACGAGCTATTTTATTAACCAAAGGTGTGCCATCAGGTTGTTTTGCCTACCAAAGGTGTGCCAATGTGCTGTTTTACCCACCTAAGGTGCCTAGCGACAACACTAATGAGCTATTTTTGTCGCAGAATATGGGCCAATGGATTGTTTTCGCCACCGAATGCAGATAGTGTCTTTGCCAACGGGTTGTTTTGGCTATCGAAGTTACCTGTAGACCATGCCAACGTGCTTTTTCACCACCGAAGGTATGCCAAAGGTTGTTTTTCCCACCTAAGGCGACTAGCGACCATGTCAATGGGCTATTTTTGCCACACAATATGTGCCAACGAGTTGTTTTTCTCACTGAAGGTGCCCTATGGATGGTTTCTCCCAACGAAGGTAGCTATCAACTATGTCAACGGACTATTTTGTCCACTGAAGGTGTGCCAACAGACTGTTTATCCTATAGAAGGTGTGCCAACGTGTTGTTTTTCCTACTGAAGGTGCCTAACAGACAAGTTTTCCCTCCTAAGGTGCCTAGTGACGGTGCCAATAAGCTATTTTACCCACCAAAGGTATCTATCGACCGTGGCAACGTGTTGTTTTTTCCCACCAAAGGTGTGCCAATGGGCTGGTTTTTCAGTCGAAGGTGCCTAACGATTGTGCCAACGTGTTGCTTTTCCCATTGAAGGTGTGCCAACTGGCAGTTTTTCCTATCGAAGGATTGTCAACATGCTATTTTTCCTACCAAATGTGTGCCAATGGGCTGTTTTGTGTCAACAGTGTGTTTTTCCCGCCGAAGGTGCCCCACGGACTGTTTTCCCCACCGAAGGTACCTAGTGACTTTGCCAACAGGCTATTTTACCCACCTATGGTATGCAAATGGGCTATTTTTCTAACCTAATGTCCATTACGGCATGCTGGTCTAAGGTGTGCCAACTGGCTGTTTTCCCTACCGAAGGTGTGCCAACTGGCTATTTTTCACAACTAAGGTGCCTAGCGACCATGCCAACGGGCTATTTTGATAGAAAAATGTGTGGAAATGACTCTTTTTTCCCACTGAACGTGCATGATAGACTGTTTTTCCCAACGAAGGCACCTAGGTACTTTGCCAACGGGTTGTTTTGCCCAATCACAGTGTGCCAGCGGGCTGTTTTGCCTACCGAAGGTGTGCCAACGGGTTGTTTTCCCACGTAATGTCCACCATGACATTTTTTTCCCACTAAAGGTACCCAATGGACTATTTTTCACATCGAAGGTGCCTAACAACAATGCCAATGAGTTGTTTTTCCCACCGAAGGTGCCCCATATACTGTTTTTCCCATCAAAGACACCTAGTGACTTTGTCAGCAGGCTGTTTAGCTCACTGAAGGTGTGCTAGTGGGATGTTTTACCTATCGATGGTGTGCCAATGAGCTATTTTCCCTAAAGAATGTCTGCTACGAAAGGTGTGCCGCCAAAGGTGTGCCAATGGGTTGGTTTTCCCACTGAAGGTGCCTAACGATAGTGCCAACGTGCTACTTTTCCCAGTCAAGGTATGCCAACGGGTAATTTTTCCCATCGAAGGATTGCCAACGTGCTATTTTTGCACTGAAGATGTTCCAACGACCTGTTTTGCCTACTAAAGGTGTGTCAACAGTGTGTTTTTTCCCACCGAAGGTGCCCCACGGACTGTTTTTCCCACTGAAGGTACCTTGTGACTTTGCCAACGGGTTGTTTTACCCACCTAAGGTATGCCAACGGGCTGTTTTTCCAACCGAATGTCCACCACGACATGGTTTTCCCACCAAAGACGTCTAACAGTTGTGCCAACTGGTTGTTTTGTCTCTCTAATGTAACATCCCCTCATCTACGGGAAGGGTAATCTGGTAATTTGGCACGGGTTAGGAATGTTTAACTGTGTAGTTACATATTCATGCATTCATATATGCACATAAGTAGCAAATAGTGAATTTTTGCACATGTAAATGATTGTACATGCATT
>JANZXR010021438.1:0-15316 GCA_027575705.1 Erythroxylum echinodendron
GGTGCGTACAATAGAGACATTATCAAGTTATTATTCCTTACATTGGAATGATAACAAGGTTCAAGACTTAAAGATATGTAGGTAGAAATAAGGCATGAAATTTTGAGTGGATGAGGAATAATTTTCTCATTCCTTTATATATTAATATTAGGCACCTCTTTTGCTTAGGAGGAATTGTGTCGCCAAGCATGGTAAAGTTAATGTTCACTATAATAGTTGCAAGTGTGGGAAAAGACTCTCGCAAAACAACTTCTGCCACTAAACTATATTAGAGATCAATTTGTCATTAAGTCAATTTCATCCTCACTATTGAAGCCTTATTTCTTCTTTTAATGCCCTACCATATAGAAAGCATCAAGCTCACTTTAGATTTTTTAAGTTATATGCACAAAATATGTCTCTTATATAAGCTTCCAAGCTATTATAAATTAAATATCATACTTGGAATAAGTCTTAACAAGTCACTAAAAAGGATGCATATACAAGAGAACTTTTTCCTATTTCTTTTTTAGTTGAGAGAGATTTAGGTCTTATGCATATTTAGGGAGGTAGACCTTGACTTTAACATGAAGACATAATTGCAAGAGGTTAATTGAGCTAAAAGACAACATTTTTTAGCTTTATTTTTCTATCAACTTGGATGTAGATCAAACAAAGGAAGCTCCCAACTTTTATAGACTTCCATTAAGGTAACCAGAGCAACCATTTCTATAAATTTTTCCAATGATAAATGGTCGAAGTACACATATAAAGAAGACATCTAGAGATTTTGCACTAGTAATTTTATATTAATATTGCAAAAGTGAAAATTTGACCTTATAGATTCCTTTTTTATTGTTTTATAGGTTTTTATGTCTATAGAAGTCTTGTGTTAAAAGTCTTAAATAAAGATGGATAGACTTTCATGGATTTAAGATGAGATGATCATCATTTATTAAAAGATTGAGACAAAATTGAAGTAGGATCTTGAGGCACATAAAAAGGAATTAAAAGCCCTCAACAAAAAAATTTCATAATCTAAACATATATTACAAGAAGTTGAATTTAGAGGCTTACAATCAAGTACTCGTAAATAATATAGGCTCGATGAATGTTGTCACTTTTCGAATAAAAAGTCTTTTAAGATATGGAATTACAAGAACATGACCTCTTCCTTAGTCAAAAGTTTTAGTAAATGAAAGGAACTTATCAAGGCATACATACATAGTGATTGATAGCTTACGTATCAATGATTTGCTTGCTCTTCAATCTATTTTCAAGCATGGAATAAGTTTGCACATAACGACTTTGCCTCCATCTTGAAAGATTTGGATAAGAGTTTTGAAGATGAAAGATTTGAGGATTAGAGACTTAAAACATTTGAGAAAGGTCTTTCAACATCTCCTTTAAAATGGTTCTTCACTTAAGACTGGTCAGTGGATGTACTAAGAGTATGTCTTCCTGGCTTAGGTTTGTAATTCTCCCCTTAATGAATTAAGGGTGCAATATTCTCTTCTATTTTTAATGTACATATTAACTTTCAAGCCGAAAATAATAATACAAATATTCCAATTTTTAGACCAATTTATCTTTTTCTTTATCGTGCGTTCTTCTTTCATGAGTTTTCTATATGTTGTATGACTTATTTCTTACATCATCGACAAAAAAAACGTGATTATAATTTTTTCTTGATGTATTAGTATTTTTAGCAATTTGATACATAGTTATGTCATAAGTCAAACTTATGTTTTATCAATATTGTCTTACCTTAGCAAAATCTATAATAGTCGAAACATAACAATAATTTCCACGTGAGGTTTGTCTTTGTAAAACATCTTTTTATGTGATGACTTTAAGGCATATCTATTTTTATATTTAAGTTATGTGTGTGTATTTTACGGTTATAAAAAATTCTTAATACGTTTATGTTTTACCTTTATCAAAATTTGTTAATTGTTCAATACTTTGTGTCTTTTAGTATGCAATATCTTTAACAAATAACTTGATTTCACAATTATCATAAGGGTAGATATATTTCTCTAAATATGCATTTTTACTTTCACAAAATGTCTTTGTTGCATGTTGGTCTCCTTTAATAAAGAGTTATAATATTTATGGAAAAATAATAGTTATATAAAAGATATGTACTTCAAAAGGAAATAATATTTACTAATAATAGAGTCATGGATACCACTCATTCCATGTTTAAGGTATTTACCTCGCATTAATACATGACAATATATAAATTATTGGCCTTAAAATCTTCCTTATAATGAATAGGCCAGACTATTTAGGATTGAGTTTCCCTTTTGCTTCAACTCTATCAAATAGCTTCATTTTCCTTTGGACCAAGTCTCCTTCTTTCAAGTCATGTACTTAAGTTCTCTGCATTATGCTCTCTGATTCTCTAACGAAATGTAACGTTCCTTATGAAAGCATTGTCCATATCTTCTTCTAAAAGATCTAGTTCATTATAAGTTTTCTCTTATTTACCTCTTGCAAAAATTGGTTATTTACGTGAGTGTTTTTAGCTTTTACTATTCTATTTTACAGGCCTTAGAGGACGACCATTTTTTATATTTCTGCTAGACCATTAGTCTACAAATAAGCAATAACCAAGAAGCGTCGTTTGATTTTCATCTTATCATGTAACTGTTATAACCCCATGCAAGTAAATTAAAGATTTTCATTACTAAGGATGACCAAATAGACTCTACGCGGACTGATTATAATGATCTTCAAAATTTGCTTTGCAATCTTAGTTGTGATAAAATAATCAACTACGACTAAAATAAACTTAATATATAGTATAGTTGGAGGGTAAGACTCTAAGATGTCTACTCCGTATGTGTAAACATGATTGGACTGAAAATGAGTATAGTTAGATATATGCTTATGATAAAAATTTGAATGTTATTGATATTTATCACGCCTCTTCACATATTCCTACACGCCCTTTCTCAACATTAACCAAAAATACACAGATAAAAAATTTCTTTAGACCGTGATATTTTCATCCAAATTTTAGGCAAACTCTGATATTTTTTAATGTCTTAAAAGAGCACAAAACATTTTTAAAACTAGCTGGGTATAACCCTCAATTGGCAAAACCCTTAACCATTAAGGATAGAACCGCTAACCCGTCAGGGTTTTGTCAATTATCTGATTATCTATTATTTTCTTTATCTTTGTCATTAGCATGTCCCGCTAATGCCAACATGGACTACAACTATCATTAATGGGTCATACTTTCAAAACTAACATCTTGTCCCCTTTTTTGCCTTTCTAGCCATGGATCAGTCTTATGTTGTCATCATTATTAGCATCAGCCAGTGTTTTTTTTTTTTTTAGCCTCAATTGATTTATTTATTACTTGAGAGTTTAAGTTTCATTTGCATGACTAAAGGAAGAGATAATACAGGATGGAGTTCTTTTTATCTAGAGCAAGGAAAAGCAAGTCTTTTTAGTATCGATATATTAAAAAACTAACAAAAATGACGAGCAATACTACAATATCATAATGAAACTTTTAATGAAATTTAGCCTTTAATGGAAAACATAAGCAAAGTTATTTTCGAAATATAAGTAAAACAATGACTCTTTTATAAATCCATATATTCGTTAATAAAAAGCTCATATATCAAGTCTTAAGCATAAAGGAGTAAGGAAATCTCACAAGCAATATTTTAAAAATCAGATCAAAAGTTAAACCGGTAAGACAAGAAGTTTAAGGTTTAAAAGGTTCAACTGACCGTTATAAAATCGACTAAAGATTGAATAAAATTAAAGAATTAAAAATATTATTGAAAGAGATTGTCCTTACCTATCAAAGAATTTGAAGTTTAATTGAAAAAAGAGATTATTAAATGAAAATTAATTGATTTATTTTAGTTTATAAGAATATATTAATTTACAAAAATTAATCAATTAATTAATAAACTAATTGGATTTTAACAATAAGAGTTATTAAACTAAATTGAACTGGAACATTGAATATTGAACTAAAAAGTTAAACAGTTCAAGATTTTTATAGTTAAACCGGTTGAACTGATCGGGTTTTTTAATCATTGCTAATAAGAGTTATTAAAGTAAATTGAACTGGAACATTGGAAACTGAACCAAAAAATTAAACATTTCAAGATTTTTACTGTCGAACCGGTCAAAAAGGTTGAGTTTTTTAATCATTGCTCCCAAGTAAATTTTATAAACTTGATATTAGTGAAGGAAATAGTTAGAGCTTTATCACAACTCACCATATTCCTATGTATATGAATACTTAATAGCATATTTATCTTCTTATTAGCTAAGCTCGGTTATAAAACTAATCCATCTAAATTTAATGCTAGTAACTAAGATTACACATTTACAGTGTTGAGGCAACATTAAGAGGGAAATTTGTATTGGCTACTTGTATAAATGAACCTAGAATGGCACCAATGTCTAGTAAGACATATATGCTTATATCGGGCAATTAACAATCATATTGACAATAATGCAAATTTCCTTGACGTCCTTGACTTAAACCAACACTATCAGCTTCACACGCTTCATACCTACAATTTTGTTTCTGTGTTTGCCTAATAAGATTTTTTGGCAAAACCTAATCCCTGGAAAGGATTTTGAAGTATTTTGTAAAAGAAGGAGATCAACTATTGTATAAGCTTAACTACAAGACTGAATTCTCTTATTTTGCATTCCAAGGTCCAAAAGAGAGAAAGAGCTTTTCTTTCACAAACCTTACAACTAATTCGAGACTTGTATTAATGGAATTCAAAAAAGGAAACTCTCGTTGCTCTCTACTAATTCAAAATCTCTATTATTAGAATTTAAACAAAGAAGAAAGATAGAAGAAAATCATGAAATCCCTAATTCCCAATTTTATTTTTATTATTGGGGCATTGGTGCTAATTGGACTCTATATTGGCACTAGAGGGACTGGTTAAAGGCAAAAATTAAAAAGAAACACGATAAGCCATCAGATAACTGACCAAATCCTAATAGAGTTAAAGGCTCTACCAATTGAGGGTTGGATCTGGCTAGTTTTGAAAATTTTCAGATTCTTTTCTAGCACTCCAAAATGTTAATCTGATATGATTTTTAATGGAAAGTTTAGGGACTAAAAATAACTTTCCATTTAAGTTGCTTAAGGGAATAAGCAAATGACCCTTGATAGGCTTTTCATTCCTCCTTATAAAACTTCCTTAAGATTTGAGATACTTCAAATGATGCCACACAATATAGATAAGGTAAAGTAAAAGATCTAATATATAGTTTTTTTTGGCTATTAATGAGTACCTCAAGATTTTGCATTTAATCTTTTTAGTTTTCTTGGTGTCACCAGGCAACCCTTATATTTAATGTATGTTTTCTTATCCATTCATCTTGTAGTTATTAGACATTATTAACTTGAAGTTTTAGGTATCTAAGCTTAGCCTTATATTCCTAAAAGACTCCCCTGTTCGAACTTCTTTTGCCTCCAATTTAGATAGTTAATCTGTTGTTACATTATCTTTTTAAGGGATCAGCTAGAAAAGTATGGTTATATGTAGAGTAGGCCACTTGAAGGTACATCACTACAAGAAAAATGAAGTTTAGCGACAGAAATTTCAAACAAGAAACCTACACATTCCATCGGTAGGCTAAGTTAGCGATTGAATTTATCGACGGATGAAGGCATAGTAGCAACAATTGTAAGTAATAATTTGCGACAAACCACATATTATCCGTTGCAAATTTACTGACAAAAATTTTGTGTTACCATCAGCGAATATATTGATGATTATTCTATATTGTCAGTAAGTTTAACGACGGAAAGATTACTTCAGCCTATAAAATTACCGATGGACAAGATTTTTCAATCGATAACCTTACCAATAGAATTGGTTATTCCATTGGTAAGTTAATGACAACATTACCAAAGTTCTTATTTATCCGTCGATAAATCGAATAGATTTTATCGATGAACTTTGTTCTTCCATCGGTAAATTTACTAAAACTATTTTTTAAAATTTTCCAAGCATTTAATTTAATTTGACGATCTTATGGTTGATGCATAATTTATACAGTTATTAGTTATCTGTTGATAATATTTGACTTTTTTCTACATTTAATGTGTTAAAATAGAAAGTTGATTGATGATATAAAGTAAAAATTATCTTAATTAATAATAAAAAATATTTTGTACATAATAAATATTTAATTCATACAAAATGACTATAAGTACACTATTTATTTGGTGACTGTGGATGCTCTAATTGCGCAATAAGGTGCTGCCCCTCCCCTTTAACTCATCCACCTCATTACGGATCTAATCTATGTACTCTATTGGCTGTTGCAACTAAGTTGCCAATGTCAGCATTATGCTTTAAAGCTCATAGACTTCATTGGGTGTGGACCACCTATTAGATGTTGATATACTGGATGTGGAGGATTACGAATAACATGTGTTCCCAAATAAACCTAAGCCAAATATCCTTCCACAACGGTCCCTACCACCTATTGCATGAAGATAAGTTTGACTCTCATTAATATCTTCAGATTGCTGAGACTGTCATTGAATACTTTCTTATATTTAGTCCTATCAGAAGGAAATGTTTATGTTAGTAAGTGATAATTATTAAACATTAATATTCAACAATAAATTTTACATACATTTAGTTCTCTACATCGGGTGTTGAAGAAGATCATACCGTCATACTTCTTAGTGTGAGTGTGCAAAAAGAGTTGACGAGGTGTAGGCTTCATGCCTATAGACTTTTTCTGTATCAGAGTAAAATGTTATAAGTGAACTACAATTTATAAAAATTTTGGCAAAATTTCTACTATTTTTATGATACTTACCCCTTGTTGAATAAAGAAAGTAAATTAACAACATAGCTATATATGGAACCATGCACTTATAATATTTTCATTCCAAAATTCACATCAAATTAAATTGAAATACACAAAAGTAAAAAGACATAATATAAATGTTAAGTGTAGATACTTACAAGTCTCTCTGCATACTAGTGGTGGGTAATAAATGCTTTAGTATATAGGGGAAGACTCTCTCCCTTCAGTCCTCCACGCCTGTTGGTAGAATTATGCTCTTAAATGGACATTGCCTTGAGTGATGTCCAATACTACCGCCAACGACTCCATATTTGTTTAGAAATATAAGGTGGTCATACAGTAGTCTTATGTATCACACCAATAAAATCTCAATAACGTGTACGTGCTCATCTCTCTCATACTTTATAAATGACCGCGTCAAATTCAGAATCCCAAAAAATTCTTTCTGAAATAGAAGGAAAAAAATACGGTAGGTACTTATAATGTAATATTTATCTAATTAATGTATAAAAATCAATTAAAAATATAAAAAATATATTTTTTGTACCTCAAACTCCTGATAGTAAAAGTCAGCTGAGAGATATTCTTCCATATATAACCATAGACAAGCCTCACGAGAGCTGCATCATGGATTTCCAGCCTATATACCGTCTTAGGGTTTATTATGTAAAGAACTATCTTGCCTATTAAACATATGAATTTCTTGTGTTAATACTAAGTTTGCATCATGGGTTTCTAGCCTATATACCGTCCTAGGAATTTAGTTATGCCTCAAATCATCCATAAGATCTCAAACTCATTCCACATACAGTGAATACTTAAACTATTAAAGAAGAACATAAAAATTCTTCAATGATTATAAGAATATTATAAACAACAACACAAAATCAAGATCTCCTTTGCATTCACACAAAACCCCAACGCATCAAAATCGTATTATTAAAGCAATACATATCGTAGACAAGAGTTGGACGACTTACCTAGATGGAAGTCAACTCCAGACTACAAATAAGAAAGATGAGCAATGCTCTTCAACATAATATAGGGCCTACAAAAAAAGAATATTTCGTAAAAAAGGGTAAATTATTCAAAAATAAAAAAGTGTGTGAATTCTCTTTATTATTTATATATCAAAATTTTAAATATATATAATTAAAAAAAAGTATTATCAATTATAATAATCAAAATTAACCCTAAGAATTGAAATACTCTTTAATCAATTATGTAATAACAAATTAAATTAATCAATTTAAGCTATCAAAGGTATAACAAATTGTCTTACATTTTCATCCTACCAATCTTACCTTTCTTCTTTGAATCTTTTCGAAATCTGTAAAATTTATCACAAGCCTAGGTAATTATTTAGATGAGCATGATTAGGTGCCTAACACGCCTTCCCAATTCTGCAATCAATCCCTAAACTTTCATTCTTAGATTAGGACTTTATAGTTCTTTTTCTTTTAGAACAAGAACAAAAATAAACTTGAAGAGCGAACAAATAATGACATCCAAGAATAAGTCCTTTTTTCTCCAAGTTTGATTGCACCGAAACAAGAAATTAAATACCTAGAGCTATCCACATTCCATAATGGTTATTTGAAATCTAAAGCAAAGCCAACAATCTAAAACGAGTGAATTAATGACATTATTTGAGCAAAAGAAACCCCTTTTCTATAAGTTGGAAAGAGAACAATGAAAATCAATAAAATATACCATTTCCTTTCCTTTAATTGAATAAATTTGAGTATATAATTCCTACGATCCTACAATTTAGTGACGTAATAAAGAACTAAAAAGAAATGAAAATAATTAGGTTAATTTTAAATGGAATGTAAATAGTGCTTTTAATACAAATAATAAGTGTAGAATAATAAATTATGCTAATTTACCACATGAAAAATAAATCTTAAATTTATCATTGCATAGGAAACTTTAAAATCAAAAAGAATCTTCACATATAAAGAGAATATGTGAAAGATGTGTTACTTATAAATAGGCTAAATCTCAAGTGCATCCTCATAGATAGGAAGATTTATTAATGGATTCTTCTTTAGGTTTATCTAGTTTTAAAAATGGTAAGGATGAAATATTTGTAGTACTAGATAGGTTTTCTAAAATGGAACACTCATTATAAGTCAAAAAGTCAATGATGCATTCTACATTACTTAATTTTTTGTTTTAATTGTTTTACCATAAGTGCATAATGTAGTTGTAGCTAACAAGCAAGTACAGATCAATCCCATGAGGATTCTTGATTAATGGCCCACTATCTATAAACTTAGCAAGATATATCAACATTTATAGATAATTGGATAAATAAATAAAGTAACAATCTAAATACTAATGCAAGAAATAATCAAGAGTATACCAAACTATGTATTAGCTAGACTTAGGCAAGGTTCCCCTAAGGCTCCACTATATTTAGTTTCACTATTGATTAAAAAATTATTCTAGTTCTTGGACCAGTAAGAATTCCTAATTTTGATGATTATCTTTAGAGGACCCACTAATTACTGTATAATATACAATTGCATTATACCGACACCCCTAACAAAGCATATTATTAAGGAGCCTCAAGGCAAGATGAGGTCGTTTTTTCTTACAAAATGACTTCATCCTAATTGTAAAAGTGTAGATACTATGAGTAGCACCTTTATCTCAAATAAAGTTTATGGGCTTGATTGAAGTAGTTATACCTGACCAATATATTCATAACGATATCAGAAGATCATATAAATGATTCACAATTATAGAAGTCCATTCTATCAAACGCATTAGTAACTTCTTAAACCTTTTCTTTCTTTCCATGACTTGTCATTGCTTCAATATTTACCGCCTCCATTAAAGTTCTATCAACAGTCATCCTCGTTTTTGTAAGTGTACACTTTATGTCTCTAACTGCCCATGAATCCAAGCTTGTCAACCATGCATTTATAAGTAATAAATGTGTGAAAAACCATCTTCATCTTTAATAGAATTAAACATTTCAAATGCTTGAAAAGGGTACTTTTGATATTTCATGACAGAAGTAATATAGAGTAACTCTAAAATAAGTAAATTAGATAAACAAACTAATAGCCTTGTAATCAGACGGGCTATAGATCATTGTAAAAGGAAAATTTATGAAATTCATCCTTAAAAAGAACTAAAAATAAAGAACTAAAATCAGTTTTTCAAAAAAAACAGACATTTTATCAAACACCTTACATGCATCAGAAATTCATTCCAACATCAAAATCACAATGAAGTCTTTTCCCTTCTATCACTAATATTTATACCTTAAAATTGTTTTCCAATCACAGAATACACAAATAAACAAAAGTAATCAAATACCAAATTAGCTTTCATCCAATATATGAAAAATAGATGACAATGGCTGCAAAAATACCTCCACTGAAGGACACGATGACAGTGGCCAGAGAAGACAAATGTTGATGAGCAAAAGAGGAGTCCACGAGACTAGAGAGAAGAAAATAGCACGAGAGGAGAGACAAAGAAGACAAAGAAAAAGACGCAGGTTGGGGGGAGGAGCAGCTTTCGGGTGAGGTAAATGAAAAAGAAAACAATGTCTTTTGGTGTTAAACCAAACGACAACATTTTGGCTTACTTCAAAATGCTAAATTAAAGCAGATGATGACGTTTACCTTGAAAATTTACCGACGGACAATTTCTTTCAGTAAACTCAAAAATTTTTTATACCGCCAACAATTCCTGCCTTCTTTACCGATGAAAATTTTATACTGTCGCTACAAGTCTGTCGAAAATTTTTTGGGATGATTTCCCTCCATAGTTATTGACAGATATTACTATCGCCTCTAAATCAAAATTTTTCGGTTAATGTTACTGACGGAACTTGATTTTCTGTCGGGTAATTTGCAACGGTTTCATTTCTGTCAGTAATTTTCCATCGCTAATTCCTACTTTTCTTGTAGTGCGTTGCTTTATACCTCTATATAGACTCCTCTTTCATTTTGAAAGTCCACAATAGTTATTTCAACATAATTTGGGAGTTTGAACATATCTATACAACTTTCAACTGTAAGTAAGAATTAAATCTCATTTCACATAACAACTACTTATTCTTTGACTCACTGTTTAAATCCTTACAATTATGCTTATATGCATATTTGATTTATAAGTTAAAAGGCACCTTGATTATAACTCCTTCATTATTAACTTTAGTATTGCAAGACCTATTAATGTATATAACCTTCGAGTGCATAGGCAGACCAATAGAGCAATTTGGTCTGCCTATGCACTCGAAGGAAAATCTATGATCACCTGTGACTTTAGAGCCATTTTAGGCACATATCAAATGTCATATGCATTAGTTATACAACCATGTGATAAGTCAACACAAGGGCCTAGTTTATAAGGTTAATTATAGAGGAAAGTATATGAACACCCTATCCATATGAATTTGAAAGTATGATATAAGCTTTCTTACAAAAACAACAAGAGTCATAGTTGTCTTTTCAAACTTTATATGCCTTTCTTTTACTATGTAGAGGATCTTTTACGTAAAGAAATAAGTGTTCTCTTAAATAAGGGCTAGATAAAAACAAAGGTTGAAGCAAGTAAGCCTTTTATTGCTTAAAGGATTGTGGACACTAAACTCTAACTAAAGTTATGTACTTATCTAAATGTAAGAAAGAAGGGCATGTAAAGATCAACTTATCTAGATAGGAATTGGATGGACTTATTATCATTCCCATTTGTCTTTGCAATGTTGTTAACCAAGTATGAATGTTTTATTGCCTAAGTCACCTTTATTTTTTTAAGGTTAATCTCTATACGCCATTAAGTTGTTATAAACATGATAAACTTTCCTATTGACATCACAAAGATGTACTTCTAAGGGTTTAACTTAATCTTAAACATTCGAACAATTTCAAAACAATCTCTCATATATGTAATATGGTTTACTTTATCTTTGGTTTTCATTATCATGATATGTATATACATTTTGTAGTCTTATCCAATAGTGGATTGAACACCTTATTTACTAACCTTTAGTAAGTTGACCATATATTGTTTAGCCTAAATGACATTACCTGGTAGAAGTAGGTGTCATTTTGTGTTACAAACGATATCTTCTACACATATGCCTCATATATATTTTAGTTGTATCTAAAATATACTTCCTAAAGTTTAACCATTCATAATCTACTACTGCATCCACTAAGTAGACAATCTTAGTTAAGGGATAACTAGTCTTTGGATATGTGTTATTAAGGCCATTGAATTCCACAAATATATGTAATTTATCTCTTTTCTTCTTTACCATCTCCTCATCTGTAAGTCACTGAAGGTTTTAGACCTCCTTAATAAAGATGGTCCAAAATAACTTGTCTACCTTTTCCTTTATAGTATGTTAACTTTCTTAGGAGAGGGTTCATTTCTTTTGCCTGACATATCTAAAGCATAGATTGATGTTTAATTTATAGAGTGTTACCTAAAGAATGATTCTCCTATCTCTTTATGTTATCAGGAAAAGACTCCTTTAACAGCGTCTCCATAAGCACCTTCTTAATGTCCCTCTGTCTTTTCCACTAGAAAATATACCACAGTCAACTATATAATCTCTCTCACAACCTTTTCCCATTTCTCATTTCTCCAAAATCTATCTCATGGATGTTAGCACTTCCATCAAATTTTAAGATATGAGATGAAATTATCTTGTCACATGTATATCTTTATATATCTTAGCTATCCTATTGTCAATTGAAGAAATTGTTACTAATAGGGAAATAAAATAACTTTGAGGGAGCATAAAAATGGTCTTCCCAAAATAACGTTAGAAGTAAAAGTTATGTCCACTATATATAACTCCACAAATATGGCAGTTTATTTGGGTTGTATCTTTAGCTTCATTAGGAGAGTAACATGGGTTTGGAATTGTTCAAACTTAATCCAAAACCTCTTGTAAAGGATACAAGCTTGATTAGTCTTGATTCATGTTGCCTAAACCTGAGTTTGATTGGATTTTAGATAGAATAAAGCTTGCTCAAAGCCTAAACTCATCAATCCCTACCAATTTGACTCAACCCAAACTTTCCACACTCGTGAGTTAGTAACTTGTCATCAACCCCTCTAACCTCTTTTCATTTCCAAATCAATTACTATTTGTTCAAATCCTTCAAGGAAAGTGCATATGAATCAATAATCAAGATTCAAGAGATCAAGAGTTAGGTAATAAAACCTATAATAACTAGAATTAAACACAGTAACCCATAATGAAATGACAAAACAAATTAAGTAATCATGCTAAAAACTAGGCAATAAATAGCAACGATAACTATAGTGATAAGCAAGGAGCAAGTAGTAATGAAAATGACAATCTTTAACTAAGGGGGACATTCGCACAATAAGTGATGCAAGTAAAGGTGGTAAACTAGAGCAAGCAATAGTAGGCAAGCTAGAAAGGCACTAGAGATAGAGATAAGAAGAAAGAATATCATTTTTTCAAAAATTCTCAAACTTGGATTGAAGTCTGATTAACTCATGTTAAGCTTATTGACTTTGTACTTAATAGGTATGAACGTAGGCTTTGTTGCCATCGTTGGTCTCTAGAGTTAGTACTTTCAACAATGAATTACCCAAATTTCCCTTTCTTAAGCAAATAATTGATGGCATTTTATAAGTTTCAACACTTATTAGTCTCAAACATATAATCTTGCTAAAACTAAGAAAACTTATTTGACTGTTTGAAGTCATGTCTATTCTCTAATAGATTAGGTGGATTTATGATATTATTACTTTTGACATAATTAAAGTTATGGTTCATATACATTCTCAATTGTGGCAAGGGTGTATTCTTAAGTATGCTTGCCTTCTTACTTCCTTATGTCCACTCATTCCCCTTAATCCTCTTATTTTGAATATTTATAACATATTCTCTCTTCCTCCTCTGTATCATAATCACATAAGATAATTGTTTGGTACTCTTCAAGGAATTCTTTGCTTATTCCAAGGAAATATATATTTACACTCGCTCTTGCATTTCCTTCAAAGTACAAGCCTTATTCATACAAAATTATTCATACTAAATTACAGTGATATACACATTTTTTAATGTAATAATTGCTAATATAGAATTCAAGTTTCACACATGGGTAGACTTCAAACTTAATAATTGCTAATATAGAATTCAAGTTTCACACATGGGTAGACTTCAAACTTTAGGCATATTCTTTAAAGACTTTCTTCTAATCCCTCTATCATATTGAAAAGAGTAGAGAAGTCTTTTCATTCTCTTCTTATTATTATCAAAGTGAGCTTTAAACTTGGATTTAGGTTATCCAAAGCCTAATATAGATCCTCTTAGGGTAGTCTGATCCTAATATCTAGTCATTATAGTCAAAATAAACGAGAAAGCTTTGCATTTTGTCATATCTAAATCTCTTTATAAATTAATTATTTTTTGATAACATGTGATATGGTCTATAGGATCCATCATGTAGCTAGAAACATATAAATTAGATAAAACTTATGTGAGGGAGACATACTCTTATTTTCATGGACGAAGGCTACTTGGCACCAATTGGGCCTTCTCCCTATGAGATACCTAAAGTGGTAGGGTTCTTCTGAGGACTCAGCTATAGGGAAATCCAGCTCACTGCTATAGTCTCCAGGACTTGATAGTTTCGTTAGCCTCTCAATTTCCCACGGGATTTCCTATTGGTGACTAAACACTTTGAATTATGCTACAAAACTAAAACATATAGACCACTTTAATCTTTAAAAAACATCATACTCATTCTTTGATCATAGAACTCACTATAATCCTTGTCCTCCAGTTAATTGTTTACTTTTTGATTAGATTTCAAAGATAATACTGGTTAATTTATATGCAGATTTTCATTACTCTCTAACTTCTTGCTTGCTAACTTGGTCACAAGTATGAATCCTTCCAATAACATATGTTTTTTATGTAGAAAAACAACAGAGTTTTCTCTTTCGTAAGCACTCGGTACTATATGTAGATTTCTTTACTAAAAAAATTTGATATTCGAATTATCTATCTTATCTACATCTTTCTAATATTTTTCTTACTTAAATATACTATACAACGATCACAAGTTCTAAACAAGTCTTATGAGTCTAAATTTCAGTAGTTTGTTTACATGCATTAATCAAAAGAAATTTAGGGTGTTACTCTATGCTATGAATATTGTACTAGTACTGATACTAGATTTGGTTCTGGTATAGTACTGTATTGATATCGATCAATACCCGGTACCATTTTGGGTAAATTTTTAAATATATAAATTTGTCCCTAATTTTTTTAAATTGCAAAATAGTCCATCAATCTATTGTATTGTATATTATATAATTTACATTAACCTTATCTCGGAAAATCTTAATAATATAAATTTAAAATAACAATAATCTATTTATTTGTATTAATATTACTTTTCACATATTTTATGTAACACCCCATTCCCGCAAAACCCGAACCCGATATCGACGGTGATACCCGGATCCGTGCCCCGCGAGGGTGGCG
>JANZXR010021458.1:0-15315 GCA_027575705.1 Erythroxylum echinodendron
CAACCCCCTTTTCTTCCCTCCTCAGGTGCAAACCAAGAAGATAGTGATCCCTGCAAGGCATCAAAACCACATCATTATTTAAAGACACTCGGACTAAGTCAGTCCTGTAATAGCACATTTGGAATGTCAGCATGGAATATTTTGTATTTGTATTAAGTTGATGTGTAATATGTTTGTAATAACTCTAACAACGTTTTCCAAACGAATATAATGAAATTAAATTCAGCGGTATGATTCTGTTATACTAAAAGTTTGGATAATGAGATGTGCATGTGCATGCTTGGCTTGACAAATTTGCCAATTGGAGATAGTCTTAGAATAGCAAGTAACAGTGGGAATGATTGCATGTGAAAAACACAGACGAAAGGAATCGTCAGTGATGACGTCAGAACACAGACGAAAGGAAAAATATAGAGGAGAAGTATCGTCTGTGCTGACGTTAGAACACAGACGAAAGGGAAAATATAGAGGAAGAGTATCGTCTGTGCTGGCGTCAGAACACATATGAAAGGGAAAACATAAAGGAGAAGTATAGTCTGTGCTGACGTCAGAACATAGACGAAAGGGAAAATATAGAGGAAGAGTATCATCTGTGCTGACGTCAGAACACAGACGAAAGCGAAAATATGAAGGAGAAGTATCGTCTATGCTGATGTTAGAACACAGACGAAAGGATGAATCAAGGGTAAAAGGATCGTCTGTAAGGACGTAATAACATAGAGGATAGACCACAGAGGATAAGGGGTCAACATAGAAGATAAAAGTTAACTATAGAGGATAGAACATAGAGGATAGATTATAGGCCAAGGATAAGAAGAAGGAGATAAAAAGTTATGTTGGTTGAAGGATTCGTCTGTGTTACTGTTCACAGACTTCATCTATGTTACTGTTCACGGACTTCGTCTGTGGTACTGTTCACGGACTTCGTCTGTAGTACTGTTCACAAGGATTCGTCTGTGTTTCTGTTCATAGACTCCTTCTATGTTTCGCTTCTTCTAAGTTCGCCTATACCTATCTTCTGTCCCATTGTTGACCCCTCAGAAGGTAGAATTGGACTCAGATGTCTTCATAGAAGTAGTAGATTTTGGAATCCTCTTTCGATCCATATAGAGAACACCTCGATTCGATCCCTTTAGAGAAAGATATGGAAATTGGAAAACATCGTATGTGTTACTATTCGCAGGCTATGTTCACCTATACCTATCTTCTATCCCATTGTTGACCCCTTAGACGATAGAGTCGGACTTGGGTGTCTTCATGGAAGTTGTAGATTTTGGGATTCTCTTTCGAACTGTATAAAGGAAACCTTAATCCGATTCCTCTAGTGGAGGTTATGGCAACTGGAAAATATCGTCTGTGTCACAGACTTCGTCTGTGGTACTGTTCATGCTATCGTCTGGGTTACTATTTATGGTTATCTTCTATCCTATTTTTTACCCACCATACGACATAATTGGCCCTCGATATCTTCATGAAAGTTGTAGTTCTTACAATTCCCTTTCAAACCAGATAAAGAAACCCTCAGATGGACGTCTATCATAAAAGTTATTCTCACAACCCTAAATCATATATATGTAAGGTGTGGACTCACCAACGCTATCCTTTGAAGTTCTTTCGGTTGAAATGGATAAATGATGGTCGAAGAGCAGTGCTGAATTAAGAAGGAGAGCTGTTGAGGGCAATTATGGGTAATCATTATGTGACAGTGGTATTATCGGAGAAGAGAAGATAAACACGATAATGAATAAGGTGTTCTCTTTCGGAGAATAACTCATGTCTTAGGATATGCTGCATGCAAGTTGGACTTAGGAAATTTGGTCTAACACTTTTGGTATCAGAGCAAGCACGAGTTAGACTCCAGAGACGGGGTCCAACATGGCAAGTGACAAGTGTCACTTGCCACAGCACATGTTAAGTCACTAAATTATTAAAAGAAATACCAAATTCTGGTCTTTCTCTTGTTACCTACGACATTAGCTCCATTTCTTCATCTTCTTCATTTGTTTTTCTTCATCTTCCTCTCCTTAATAACGACACTCACTACCCAAGCCTTAAAGTTGAACCTTGTCTTCTTCCACTCCTATCCACTTGAATACTTGCTATCTTCTTCTTGTTTCTAATGAAAACCAACCTATTCCACCTTAAAAAGGTGAAGGGCGTGTATGTGGAGAAGCTAGGGTTTCTTGGTGATTTGAATGAGCTTTGACGCTAAATCAAGTAAGTAACCTATCACTCTTCATGGCTTTAATGAATGGAGCATATTTGATGATAGGTAAGAGTTAGATGTTCATGATATGAGAATGGGTATATGCTAAAAACGTGGATGACAAATGGGGATAGATTCATGTCTTGCTTGTGTTTTGATGGATAATAGATTAGAGAATGACATAATGTTGGATTGAGTGAGTGAATGGTGTATAAAGTGTGCTGGAAATGTGTTAGATATAGTGGTTCAACTGAACAAGCGTCGGTTTTCTTGACATATCTTGAACTACAGATATCCAAATAGTATGATTATTGATTTATAATAAACTAGAGATATATGGCTATATCTTTCATGAAGACACCAAATTTTAATTCTGCCGTTAAAAGTCTCAAAAATTGACATGAAGTCTGAGAATATCTAGGAATGAATAGTAACAGATTTAAAATTTTGATCTGAAACTTCCATGAATTTACTGTACTTATCTCGATGGATTTTGATAAAATGGTCTTCATAAAAGTTTTATATCTTTATTTTACCTTTCCATTTATATAACGTTCGTAATTTTTGGAGTTTTGGATCGAAAGTTGTGGAGTTTGAAAGTTGAGTTTGTGGGTTCTTCCGTGGTTTGGAACAGTCTGTAGTGTTTTTAGTATAACTTGCAGAATATCGAACCAAATTGCATGAAATTGATTTCATTTGGAATTTAAGACATAAAGGAAAAATTGTTTAGAAGAAAGTTTGGCCTAAATCCTTTGTTTTCATTGTCGAAATGATCAGGTAAAAGTGACCCGAAATTCTGTTTTGGAAAGAGCTGGAGAAAAAAATGGGATAGAGGGAGAAGATGCAATTTGTAGTTGTGTGGAAGTCGCCCTTGTTCTTAAGCACGAGGGTGACATTGCTGAATTTGGTTGGGAAAGCACCGTCATGCTTGACTTTGCTTGTTTGACCAAAGAGCTGACTCACCCTGAACAACCTTCCTTCTTTTGACCATAACTTCTTCTCTAGACCTTAAAATGCTTTGATTATTGAACCAATGGATTACTAACACATTTTTCTATCCCAACATAAAAATTTGTAGCATTAGGAATTTAATTGAAAAATATTGATCAAATCAAAGTGTGGAATATGTTGGAACAGTGAAATAGGATTTTCTTCTTGCACATCCTTCAGTATTTTGATTATATCTAGATCTATAGAACTCCAAATGAGATTATTTTTAATTTGGAGTAAATTGGAGATATAGGCCTACAAACGGTCTCAAGAAGTTGAATTTTGATTCGTTCTCTAAGATATTGAATTGCTGGATGGAATTTCTACATAGTACACTATTTTTGGAATGTGAAAAACCCGATAATTTTTGAGGTATATATTCCAAATTTCTGAACCAAATTGAGTGATTTTTGTTTCAATAGAAACATAAGACATGGAGGAACACTTTTTGAGAAGAGAGTATGACCAAATTACATCTGATTGAACGTGAACAGTAGACCCGAAAGTGTATTTTGGAAAAGAAATATGAAATGATTCAATGAGAAATGAATTGTGAATTTAATGTTGTTAGTGAGGCATAAACCTAAGTAGAAATTGTACTTAGATGAGTTTTGATATGAGAATGATTTTATGATAAAATTGATGGGAAGATACCCAAGGTTGTCATGAACATGCATTGTGCATAATTCATTTAATACATGTGCATTATTAAACACTCATAATTTTGCAAATTGTGATATATGTGTATGGTGTTTGATATAGAGGAGCAACTGGAACATCAACCTCTAAATGTTGCTAGAACTTCCAGGCATTAGCTTCGGGGAGCAACTTGTTAGTAGACCTAGATGTTCTCATTTCATTTTTTGTTTAGTGTGAATTTTGGTATTGATTAACTACTGAATGTCTATATGAATGTGATTGATCGCGTTGGTTTCTGGACATGAGGTCCGATGATTGTGATGCTTGGTTGAGATATTGAAGTGTTGCTTGTATATGAACGAGAAGAACTAAGTGTACATAATTTGATGATAAATGTGTTTTGAATGATCATTTGTATGTAATTGAAAATGTGATTCTCAACTTAATGTTGAATGCCAAACTAAGGTCCGATAATATAGGAATGTAAATGTGATTAATGCATTTCATTTCATGAATGCATAAAATAAAATGGCAGTTGTGACCAGAGTAGCCACCGATCAGAGCTTAAAGCTCAATGAGTAAAAAAGAGTCTCAAGCACAAAAATGATTCAGAGCTTCAGGCTCATCGTTTAATGAGCACTATATGGGACAGTTATCATTGAGCCCTATATGGGACAGTTTAGGCACTCAATCATAACAAAGTAATAAATAGAAAGTGGGTGTCATACATACTGCATATGCATAACATGACTGATTAAATTATATTGATTGTGAAATGATGTGAATGTGATTTATGTGTTATGTGACTGGGTAAGCTATCGATGATAGTCACTTGTTGAGTTCACAAAACTCACCCAAAATTTGCAAATATTTTCATGATCAGAAGAATATCCCGTTAGGTAAACGAGGAGTATCCTTACAGCATACAAGTAAGGGATCTATGTCGGGATCAGTTCACGTCTGCATTAGTGTTTTCCTATTTTTTTGCATAATTTGTATTCCGTGACTTTTGTAAAATAATGTGTTCCGAAATTTTTGCATAATGTGTATCTAATAGTTTTTATGGTGGAATGTAAAGATATTACGACTAAAGTGTTTTGTATTTTAATGGGCCCCAAATTGGCTATTGAATTCTATTAATTGTATTGTGTTGATTGAAAATGTTTATGAATAAAAGTAGGTTCAAATTGGTTATTATTTCCGCATATGTTTGTTGTTGTTTCACAAAAAAAAAATTTATACTAATTTTTTAATGATGAGTGCTCTAGCATGCCACCCTTGTGGGATATGTTCTTTGACATTACACAAGATGTCACGTACGGGTCTTGAGAGACTGGGGTGTTACAAATTAGCATTTAGATCTCGATTAAATTGTATATTTAATTTAAAGCCCCTAGATATATATTTTGCATGTTAATGATTAGATATAACTTATATGATTATGTTTAAGATTAAATTTATTTCATGAAGTCGAAGCCATTGTCTCAATATTGCATTGTGTATTGTGTGTTTGTTGTTTTGTTTCCTTGAGGAGAAGAAAACATTTAAGTGTGGGGATGTTGACAGTTGTGATTTGCATGATGTTTTAGGGTTTAATTTGTTAGGTATTTAGTGTTAATTTGAGTGTTTAGTGTGTATTTATGTTTTAATGGTGTTAGTTTATGTTTTTTTTTATGGGTTAGTATAATTCTTTGAGCTTAAATGTTATATTTTTGAGGTACCTTGATGTGTTTGTTAGTATTTCAGTGCCAACGGTGAAGAACGGAGAAGTTTCGAAAAGTTTTGGGCCAAAAACACAGCCCATGATTGTGGTACAATATGCCACAATTGTGGCACAATAGGCCACGATCGTGACAGAAAGAGACGAGTTAACAGGACTTAGGCCACGATTGTGGCAGAAAGGGTTAGGCACTGGCCACAACCGTGGCCTGCATTGGGTTGACACAAAACGCAAGTTTTGCAAGACTTTTCAAATCGTTTCGACCTCGAATCAATCCTAGGGATTTCAAAGTATAAATACATCATTAAAGGACAAATGAAGGAGCCTTTGCAGAGCTTTCGCATCATCCAAAATTTAGAAACCCTAGAGAGCTATTGAGTGATTTGAGGAAGGAGACGAAGGAAGAGAGACATGGAGATGAAGCTTGACGCAAAGTACTTCCCAGAACAGGTGGTTTCCTGCCATCGCCTCCATCGATCCATTCCGAGCATATTTTCCAATTTATTTTAGCTTTATTGATATATGAAATTGAGGTAATTGTCGAGAATAGGTTTTATCGATTGCCAATTTTTGTCTAAACTCACCTTCGGGATTTTGATTCTTAAGATTAATAAAGTTTGATTTATTGTGTTTTTATTTGAGTTATTTGTAGTTCAATATCTATTCTTAATAATTCGATAATAAACTGAGAGGATGAGCCAAGTGAATATCATCAAATTAGGCTAACGAGAGTTAGGTAATTTGATCGACAAGAATTGAATAAAACTGGTGAAATTGTGTAATGAGGGATCGAGCATAGGTTTCCTGTAGGTTATTAGACAATTTTAGAACTAATTTAGCTTTTGGCTTAATTGTGAGTTGAGAGATCATAATTCCATAATTTAAATTAGGGATTATTAATTAGGGTTTAAAGATTATACCTCGAGAGAGAGTAAACCACCCTAGGACCATCTAAACCCAATAATTCGGTAATTGCATAATTGATTAGATGTTCATTAATTTCATATTAAAACCTCCTTTCTCTCAATTGGTAGTTCCTAGGTTAATTCTTGATTTGGTCATGTGATTCACTATTTTGTTATTATTTTTGAAATTTAATTCTCATAATTAATTGTTGATTGATTAATTTTTCGCATTTTTTGTTTATTTCAGAGTGTTGCGACTTAGTTTTGACCTTAGATTTTAGGACTAAATTAACCCTCCTCGTGGGATCGACATCTTGGGTACTATTCGAATGACCCATGCGCTTGCATATACAGTGTTTGTAAATGATTTTGTAAGCACTAGATTAAGTAAATAAGTGGCTGTAAATAATGCATCACCTAATAGTTGATAAGTAGGTAGCCTCTTTACAAGTTAGGGGTAAGGCTGCATACTACTAGACTTCCCTAGACCCAACGCCTTGATTGGATTTATACTGGTTGTTGTTGTTGATGATGGACCTAACCATCTCAAGTAATGTTCTATTACATCTTTCTGTAATATAATTTTTTTATAGGGTTCATGGAATATTTGACAGTTTTTCATCACATAACATATTGAACTTATCAGACAATTATTCTTTCCCTTAATAATTTCTTAATGCTTTTTCTTTATTGTCTAATTGAGTCTCTACTAAATTCATATGTTTTATGAAACAACTTAACGCTTTCAATTTATGAGTAATCAAATAGATATAAGTATATCGAATATTGTCACGTATAAAAATGATGAAATACACAGCCAAACGTCATGCCTTTACATTGATTAGACCAAAAATGTCTAAATGAATTAATTGGAATGGATAAGAAGCTCATGTTCCCTTTCCAAATAGCTTTCGCATTTACCTAATAGACAATATTTAAAAATAGTTAAATTTACTCGATGTAATTTACTAAGAGACCTTCTTTAATTAATTGACTTATTGAATTTTGACCACTATGACATAGTCCAGTGTGCCTTAAAATTGTATCATTATTGGAATCCCTAAATGATGTAAACATAGAGTAACTTATATTAGTATTTGTATGAATAACATCCAGAATAGTAAAACCATCTAACATAAAACCATGACCACAATAAATATGTCTTAGATATAAATCCATACCAATATTGTGGAAATTTGCATGATAATAAGACTTATTAAAACTAATATAAATATAAATTCCATCGAATCTTTAGAGTATATAATAGTTCATGTAAGACCAAGGATCGACCACCACGCATGTCTAATTTATAGGTTCTAATCCCTTGTACAACAACCATTGAGTTTTCTATGTGGGATTTTCCTAAATTCTATAAAGGCATCTCTACACTTCACTATATGGTTGGTTTCTCCCAAATTTGCAATCCACAAAGGATGTGATTTATTTAGTAAAACCAAATGAATGTCTATTCAATAAGATTGTTCCTTATTGGGCTCATTACAATCACGAGCAAAGTGACCCTTATTGCCAAAATCAAAACATTTGAATCTTTTTATGTTATGCTTTTTAAAAGGGCATTTTCTTTTTCCATACTAGTTCCATCTTACCTTCATTGAGTCTTGAGGATAATGGGTATGTTTCTTACCCTTTTTCCACTTTGATCCATCTTGATTACTCTTCCTATTCACAGCTCTATATGAGGTAGAACCAATGACGTATACCTCGAAGGACACCTTTGAGGCTTTAAGATACTCTTTTGATTCACAGCTCCAAATGAAATAGAACCAATGACATATACCTTGAAGTACACCTTTGAGGCTTTAACACATTATTTTTCTAATATATGATGCTTTGTAGCATCTTCCATTATCTTAGTACTCTCATTGTGAGTTATATGCATCTTCATATGCTCCCAACTCTGAGGTAATAAACATATCACAAGTTAAACTTGTTGCTCATCTGATGATTCATAACTGACATCTTGAAACTCACTTATCATGTTTGACATATGCCTTAAATGCTTTTCCGTTGTGCAATATTATCATTTCTTATAGGTTTCAAACTTAATAGTGAGTGATCTTACTTTGGTCACTAAGGTGTCTCCAAAACATGCAGCTAAAGAAGACCATATATCCTTATCCACTTCATATCTATAGAACTCACGCATGAATCATTATTCATGTCCATTTTCAATTTCATTTTCTAACCTAATATTATAATATTTGGCACATTAAATAGGCCCAAAATCATCTAAAAAGCCAGACTATAAATCCCATCATATATAAACTCTTTAAACTTATTTTTTAAAGTTTTTTTTCATGTTATTTCCTTCTTCCTGCCACTAAACTATTCACCTGATGGAAAGTACAGCCAGTAGGACACTCGGTGGGCTAAAAAACAATGCAAAGAGTATAGAAAAGGTGTTTGATAGTGGCATAATGCAACCAAGACACCATTGGAGGAAGTAGAGGCAACAAGAATGATGAAGCTTCCTTCCTACATGATGGCATCGATGATGTGCCATTAAAGGAAGCAGTGATGATAGGGACCCTACGATTCCACTTACCATTGTTCATTATGGCTCATCGCCATTAGTCATTGGGACTTGGCCACCATCACTCATGTCGATGCTGCATTTTGGGTTTAAGTTATGTTTTAGGTTATTAGGTTTTTATCATTGTTCAACTTCTCCTCACCAGAATAGTATCTACTCCATAAACCAAATGCTTTGATTGGATTTGGTTGTTTGGAGTTTGATTATTTATGAAGTTAGGATTTCTAGGGTCTATAGAGAATAACCTTAAAACTTATTTAGATAACTTTCTAAATGATAAAAACACAAACAATACATTTTTATATTTGATTTGGTTATCCAACAATTTATGGTTTTTATCTATAAACCAATATAACCAAATTCTGATGTCAATCTTTTTTAGTGCTTCTTTTTGTGTGAATATTCACTTGCTATAAAATATATCAAGCTATTAACTCATAGAACTCCATAAGTAAAAAATTGAATTTAACAAAAGACAAACAATAATTTATTATTTAAATACAAATATAACATACACTTTAAAAGGATTAATACATATATATTGTCAATAAACATTCAAATAAACATAATTTGAATATTAACCTGCATACTCTTAATATATATTTATTCCAATGTCTTGATAGTTATCATTTTAGAATTTAAACAAGTTATGTAATAATTAATCAATTTAATATAAACAAAAATTGGATTTTGTCAAGATAAGGTTTATAATCCACCAATTAAAGGACTCTTGAAATTTGTTTCTCGCAGAAATTATTTACAAAATATGATATAATGTTTATTTGAAAGATTTGATGATAGTAGTTAGAAAACACTAAAATACTAAATGATCATTAAAAGTTAACAAATGAAAGATCACATTGGTATTACAACTAAGTTTTTCTTTAAGAATTTAAAAAATTCATTAATTATAAAGAAGTTTTAATGGTACAGAAATTGGAGAGTGAACTATCCTAATACAATCACCCAAATGACAGTATTTTAACATTATTAAAAGAAGAAAATGAAGACATAATAGAAATAGAGAAATATCTAACCAAGTGGTGATGTTTTTGTAAGAGGGGAAAAACATTTCACCATCAGATCATCTCGCGTTCAGATTTTACCTAATTGAGGATGACATCTCTGGAGACTTTGATGGAGACTTATGGAAAAAGGAGATACTTGAAGAGCTTTCAAAATCAAGGCATGCTGAAGTGATGACAGACCATGTAAGTGCGGAGCCCTAGTTAATATTTTCGTATAACTCCTTATTTTTATAGATTAGCTTCCATACATGTGTAGGAAGTGAAAACTAAACAATAGCGAAGTTTATATTATGAGATTAGTCAGGCTATAGCATATAAATGAGCTAGATATTTAGAAAGGATAGAATGCCCATGTTGTAGGCCAAATATATATTTTGGAGTAGGATTAACTCTCTGACTTCCCTGAAGATTTATGCGATAATGGAAGAATCCTTAGAAGAATTGTTGTTAGTAAACCTTTTGAGGTTTCTTTCTTTCCACAATACACGTACACAAAGCCCTAACGATAGAGTATGGATCAAATTGTTTGGATTTGAGTGAGTGGTCAAATTGAGCAGCTTTTGTGTAATCTCAGTGAAGAAGTGATAGGTGTACATTAGGATATTTTTTTATAGGTAATTAGAATATGTTTTCTTGCATAATGGTTGTTTATTGCTCGAGTTTAGGATTTAGTTTGCATGTTTTCATTATGTTTGATTTCCATTGTGTTCATATGTGTTGGATGCTAATTGAGGGTAAGAATTGCTTATTTTGTGTAGGAAAGGAGAGGAAGCAAGTTGGAGGATGAACAAGAGAATATTGAAGAGAAGACAAGACGATTGCATCTGGGACCAATTCCAACGTTCGTGGGAATTAGGAAAATTCCCACAGACCTGGGAAATCATAATAGAAAGTTTCTTCTTATAATTCCCATGCCTATGGGAATCATGGAAATTCCCACGGGTTTGGGAATTGTAATCCGAGGCAATCTACGAGGCTTTATTAAACCTAAGCTTTTTGGACTATAAAAACATCATTAAGCCTCCATCTTCAAGAAGAGACAACATCTACCTATAGAAAGACCATACTTGGGTGAAGAACAAATGTTTGGAGCATCAAGGAAGGATTGAAAAAAAGGATCATCATCAAGATTGAGCAAAATAACACATTAACACTAAAATTCCAGATTTTGGCCAAGAAGAGAAGGAGTTTTCTTATTCACTTTCTATCATTTTAATCTCTTCTTTCTTTGTAAAGATGGATTATTTTAATGTTGACAGTGTTATGGAGACTATGTTAGGCTTATTTCATATTAGGGATTTCTTTTTCATTATTTTGTCAAAACTCATGTTTTATTGAATTGAATGAAGTGTCTTTGATAATTGTTGTTCTTAATTGTCATCTTGTAACAAATTGAGAAAGTGAGTGAGATGAAAATTGTGTTGGATTGTACAACGAAAGTTTGCAACCTATAGACTAGCAATTATTATGTCAATTGAATAATTATAAGAGAGATCTCAATTAGTCAATTGATCATCCATAGGATAGTGTAATAACCAGTTGAATCGGTAGATTCATTGGGTAGGTTGAGAGATTGTTCAATCGATTCCCATCAATTCAATTAGGGACAAATAATTACATCTTAAGAGAGGGTAATTGGTACATTTGGAAATTTAGGGTGAGACACAATTCAATCAATAAAATATGAGGGAGACAGAATAAGGAAAAAGTAATCTGATCCTTGAATTCAAATTTTCTGCGATTGCGGTTTTGTCCATTGTTTACGTTAGTCTTTTAATTTTAATTTAATTTTCTAGATTTATTGCATTAAACAATTTTATTTCTTAAACAAAGTATTTTCTAAATTAAATGGTGTCTGGGCATCAATCCCTGTGGGATCGATATCTTCTCTTCTAACTATACGTCACAACCCGTTCACTTGTAGTTTTTAAGCGTAAAACAAGTAGATAAGTTTTACAATCCATCAATAAGGAGCTTGTAGGATCTATCCATAGGCATTTCCAAGCTATATGATCATATATGGTGCTATTGTAAGGACATATGAAAAAAAGATGATCTATTATTTCCATATTAACTCAACACATCGGACATGTTTTGTCCCCTTTCAAATATGACATTCTAGTTATTGTATTGAGTCTATTTTAGACTGTTGACCACAATATAAAGGATATTCTTGGATTCAAGGCCTCTCACCATATGATCTTATGCCATGCTGCCTTTGGTTTTCTACTTCTTATCATATCATTTGTGATTTTGTTGGTAAGTTTATGGATAGTTTGATCATGCCAGCATAATGTATTAGGAGAGGTTGGGTTGGGTGGATAAGCAGGTTATAAATGTCTTAAGTTTTGAGAAAAATTCCATAAACCATCATCAATCTTATAGTTTACTTTAATGTTGAGGGATGAGGTTTATGGACTATTTAGGTTATTAAAATGTTATATGAGTTGTCCCATATCTGACCATTTAACATACTTGAGAGAAATCAAGTTACCAATCCCAATTGCGCATAAGTTCTTATTTTGTTCCTTGTCCTTCAGCTTCAAAAGTTGGTTGAGAGAGTGAAAGTATAAGGTATGTTGCTTAATTCCCCATATACTTATATCTTTGAAATATTTCAAAAGTATCTTTGCCTTTTCCTTCTTCATTTAATTCCTCTAACTTACTAGGTAAAGGTAAAGACTCAGTCTCAACAATAATTATGAACTCAATTTTCTGCCTAAACTCACCTTCGGCTTTATTTATTCTTAAGATTAATAAAATTGTTTTGATTGTATTTTATTCGATTTATTGTGATTCAATTCGATTCTTCATAACTGGGAAATAAATTGAGAGGGTGAGATGGTAAAAATCATCGATTTAGGTTAATGAGAGTTAGGTAGATCGATAGGTAGAGAATTTAATGAAACTGGTAGGGTCGTGTAATGAGAGATCGAGCATAGATTCTTAATAGGTTAATAGATAACGTTAGATCTAATTTAGGTTTTGTACAAAATGCAGATTGAGAGATCGTAATTTCCATAATTTGAATTAGAGGTTATTAATTAGGGTTAAGAATTATAACTCGTGAGAGTAATTCACCCTAGAATTGTCTAGGTCCATTAAATCAAAATTTTCATAATTGGGTAGATTTTCTTTAATTTCGAATAAATTCCCCATTTCTCTCAATTGTTCACTTCTAGGTTGAATTTCAGATTATTTGTGTGAGTTTACTTCTGTTTGTTATTTTGGTGATTTAAATTCTTGTATTTGATTCTTGATTGATTTAGTTCTCTGTAGTAATTGTTAAGTTTGTGACTTAGCTACCATTAGACTTAGGACTAGTTCCCTTCCTCATGCACTTGCGGTAATTACAAAGGTTAAAAATATTAAAACTTAGAGCGTGTAACCTTGAGCAAACAAGTTTTTTGGTGCTTTAGTTCTATAATTTAAGGCTTTAGGTTTGTTATTTTCTTTCATTCATTTTACTTAGGATTTGTACTCTTGTATGAACAAAAGAGTCATAAGGGGGTTCGAGTCGTGCAACTGAGACGTCTGATTTAGACATAACACATTTAGAAAGAACCCTTAGGAAAGCTCGATAAGAAGAAGAAGAAGAAACCAAAAAATAAAAATGGTCGAAGAATTCCAAGGAAACATAGATCAAGAAGTTAACCCTGGCAGATAACAACAGAGGAACCTCTTGGATTTTATGAGGCCAGGATTCAATCCTACGAACCAAGGAGTGGCTAGACCGCCTATTCAAGTAGTCTCCTTCTAAATCAAGCTAGCCCTTCTGAGCATGCTTCAGTAGAACATCCAATTCTACAGAATTGCAAATGAAGATCTGAACGTGCATATAGTGAGTTTTCTCCAGATTTATGATACTTTTTGGTATCACCAGGTGTTGGAAGACGCAGTGAGGATTAGGCTGTTTCCTTTTACACTTAGGGATAGAGTGAAGGCTTGGTATCATTCACTAAGTCTTACCAATATTATGACATGGGAATAGCTAGTGCGAGCCTTCTTAGATAAATACTTCCTATTAACAAAGACCACCAAAATTATTAAGGAGATCACAAACTTCTAACAAGGTGACAGGGAGTCTATCTATGAAGAGTAGGAGTGTTACAAGGATCTGTAGAGGAGATGCCTACATCACAATCTACCCAAAGAGTTCCTACTGTAGACATTTTACAATGGGGTGAACCCACATACTCGTGGTAGCATTGATGCAGTGTCGGGAGGATCATTAATGAGAAAGATGATCTAAGAAGCAGAAGAGCTAATAGAGGAGATGGCTATCAATAGTTGTTTATGGGCTAGTGAACGTAGTAGGCAACCTACTAATTTTAGGGAACAGAAGGGAGTTATTGCTATAACCAAATGACATAATGCAATCTAAGATTGATAATTTGGCATAATAACTCAATAATATGAAGGCGTCATCCTCAGCTCAAGTGAAGGACGCGCAATTGAAATGTGAGCTATGCGACCAAATGGATTATGATACAGTGGGCTGCTATATGATGAGAGACAATAACCCAGAGTAAGTAAATTACATGGGGGCATAATTTATATGCGGAGGAGGTAACAATCCCTATTCTAACACCTATAACCCTGGGTGGAAGAATCACCCAAACTTCTCCTGATCCAACAATAACAACAGAGGGTGGTTCAGACCCTAAAGATAATCGAGCTTCCAATAGGACAAAACAAACTCGATGTGTTGGGCCCTGTTTTCGGAGTCCAACTCCTACTTGCTCTGATACCAAAAATGTTAGACCCCGTTTTATATGAAACATAAATCATAATTGTCCACTCAAATTTATCCATACATAAATCATATTTCATTACCATCAAATATAAGAGTTTTTCGCAAAGCCATAAAGGCATTTCAAACCACAAATCATCCATATCTCATAATCCCAAGATACATAAGATACTTAATCTAAAAATACTCAAAATGAATATAAAATCCTCATCAGTACAAAATCTAGCTTAAAATCACTTTACAAAAAAATCCGAAATCTCAATACACAAAGGTTACATGAACTACAAAGTCTTCAAAGTGACTAAAGCCCTGTGTCTTCAAAAAATTATCTCAAATTACAAACTAAGCAAGCTTGGAATGATGCCTTGAATCTCTTTTACTTCATCTCTTACTCATCACCTGAAGGTGGGGACAGGAAGTGTGGGTGAGCTTAACAGCTCGTGGGTAACAGTTTATAATAAAAGATAAGTAAAAACTTTTGAAATCATTTTACTTGTCATTGAAAACTTTCATTGAGTTC